>ML351862.1:0-15017 GCA_005239505.1 Nicotiana paniculata
CAAAACTATTTTCCTAAGCCACTCACTTACTGATATGTAAACCTATTTCGAATAAACTATTTCTAGAAATGCTTTCTTAACTCAACTCTTTTTCAAATCACCTCCTGCACTTCACTTTATTCTTAAACCCTTAAGTTCTGCCCCATTAGTGTGAGCACTGCTTTGGGACCCTTGAGATCCCTCTGAAATCTGACACACTGAGGCTGGCACTTCCACACTGCACTTGTTCAATTCTTGGTTACTAAGTCTAGGTGTAAGCACTGCCCGGGATCCTTGAGATCCTTAGGGAACTTTGATGCACCTAGACTCTGATTTGTCTATGGAACTGAGGCATATGAGTCCATTAGAGGCTTTGGGAAATCTGGGCCTAATTGAACGCTCCCTATAGAGTAGTTTCTTGATTTTCTATTTCTGTAATTTATTCATTGGAATGTAATAATTTGTAAACAACTCTTGGAGAATGGATAGTAAAAGAGAAGGTGTAACTATGCATGCTATAGATCTAAAAGGGTAGAAACCATGCTCTTAGGTTTACATTTCCTACGTGCGCAATAGAAAAATCATGTTTAGGACTAACATGTGCAAAGCATATCATGCATTATAAATCATGCTCTTTAGNAAAAATCATGTTCAGTAATAACAATCGAAAAACGACTATCATGTGATTCTATCTATGCATCCTGAAAAAAATGTAATCTGAATCCTGCCTTAAAATAAGAGTGTTAACAAAAAATGTGCCATCATGCTTACCATGTTACACATAGAAATCATCTTCTAGATAAACAATTAATAAAACTGGCACTTTTGCATATCCTGAAAGCATGTCAAAACACTGCAATGTTTTGTGCATTTAGAGACCTTGTTTAGGCTTTTTATTATGCATATTCGTGCATTAGATATCATGTCCTTAGTATTGCATCTCATTGGTTTAGGACCACCTAGCCTAATTACTAATAAAAACAACTGCATTCAATTTTTGTAATCAACTGATAACAAGTCTGTATTCTGAACACATAGGACAACATGTTCTAGGTAATACAATGTTGAACAGCTCTCCTCTAAGTAATGCTGGTAATTGGTACATACTATCTCACACCTAGACAAGCCTTAAGTGATTAATTTGTCTAAAACTGAGAATCTGCCTTCTTGTATATGTTGCTCAATGCTTAAAAGGTTTCAAATCAGTAGGTAAATTGATTAGGACCCCCTTTCTGAGTAATCAAAATAGGCCTGCATATCTGTCTATGTTCTGAACTCACTTAGGTACCATGTCTTAGGATTCTGAATTTAAATACTACCCTTAACTGTGTTTGAGTCGTGCTGTCTAATTGTATTACTTGTGGATCTAAACTTGAACCTTTACTTGCTTTTTCTAGTTCCCATTAACTGCATTCCTATATTCTTTCATCTGTTGCCCTAGAATTTTACCTTTTAAACCTGAGGGTCTACTTAGTACCTCCCTCTTAGGATAGTATTCCTAACCTCCCCCAGGACTAATAGGAAGGGGTGGGTAATAGCACGCAATAGAGTTCGTGACCAACACGCGTTTTAATTAACTTCACGAGGTGGGAAAGGGTAGAATATGGATATGATGACCGGTGCGCTAATACCACGTGTAGCCCCTCTTTGAGGAATGTCATACCGGGTATTGCATTGATGTGATCCATATTATTACAAACCTAGGATATCCTTTACTTTACATGCCTAAATTGTAACCCTTTTTAAAAACTTATGTTTTCTCTAATTGTTTTATAATACCTTGCATGATTAAGATTTAAATCCCCTCTTATTTGAGCCTTTATTTGTCTATTTGCTAAACCGTACAAATTCACAAAAGTTGCTTGGCTAGGAAACGCACTTATGGATCCTGAGGGGTGCCTAACATCCTCCCCTTAGGATAATTTCAAGCACTTACCCTATCTCTGGTTAGCAACGTAGTTGTAAATGAACCCCTTTGGTGTACTAACGCACATTTAAAAAAGGTTAGGTGGCAACTCTAAAAACACAAACAAGTTTCCCAAAAGGAAAGAGTTGCCCCAACCGAATGTCATAAACCCAATCTCCGCGAGGAAAGAGGGGGCGCGACAGCATGGCGACTCTGCTGGGGATGTATCTTGGCTTTTACCATTTCAAACGGCTTTGTGAACTTGTCTTTACTTTGTTAATAATTGCTACCTTTCCCTTTCCCCTTTTTATGTGCAATTACTTGTCTATTTATTTAGGCATTCTTCAAAAGTAACTGACATGCTCTTTCTGTTTCCTTCCTTTGTAATCGCTTTTAAATTATAAACTACTGTATTTACTGCTTTCATAACGTGCAATTACATGACAAGGTGTCTTTAATGCTTATTCATTATTGCGTTATCATGCTCAGCATTCATACTCCACTCGTGCCAAACAAAATACTATAGCAACGCTTGATGAGTGGTTGCGCTCTTCCTATATTATTACCCCCTAAATTCGAAAAGGCTTATTTGCGGTAAAATAGTCGATCAGCGGTGCAGTCGATGGTTCCGTGCCTTTCCCCCTTGAGTTGTCCGCTCGAGGGTACTAGTATAAAACCCCATAGAAACCTTACTCCATTATGTTATTTCATGCATCATGGTCAAACCTAGCCAGGCTAAAGTGTGGTTTGCACGATAGATTTTAAGATTGCCTTATCCAAAAGTCCATTAGGTTTCCCGAAACCCAAATGGACATCATCATGTTCTATGCATTTATTTGGAGAACTAAAGGCTTTATGCTAATTGTTGGTGTTAATAGTCGAGTCTGGTGGGGGTAAGGGTCTAACCTTGTTTGCCTTGCTGAAAAATGAGGCACAAAGTCCCCAGATTCGGCATGGTCTCCAATATCCCTCCAAGATTGCTAAGTTGGTGGGAAGATTTACACTCTAGTGACAAAGCTCTCATCAGGAAATACTTAGGCAATCTACCATCTCTCCTAGAAATCCAGCCTAACAACATGATAATAGAGGCTGCTACCCTGTTCTGGGATTGTGAAAGGCCCGTGTTCCGCTTTGGGGACATTGAAATGACACCTTTGCTGGAGGAAATAGGAGGATTGGATGGCCTAGTATGGGAAACCCCAGGTTGCTAATGCCTCAAAACCGCACAGGCAAAGGTTTCCTCAAAATGATGGGTCTGAAGAAGAATGCAGAACTAGTATGGTTAAAAAAGTCATACATCCCTTTTGACTACTTGTACGCCAGGTACGATCACAACAAATCATACCGTACCTACCACGACGAGTTTTCCATCACATCCTTGGGACACATCCACCATAGAGTATTCATCTTCATGTTTTGCTTCTTGGGTCTGATCGTTTTTCTAGTAAAGAAGGAGATCCGCACTAGATTAACCATGGTAACCAAGACACTAATGGAAGGAGCTGACGGGAAAAACTTCAGTATTGTGCCCATGATTATTGCAGACATATATCAAGCCTTGGAAAAGTGTCAACGAGGGGCAAGACATTTTGAAGGCTGCAATCTACTACTTCAGATTTGGCTCATGGAACATCTCCAAAAGGGCGAGTACCGATAAGAAGTTCATCGAAGAGTTTGGGATGACCATCGCTTTCCACCATCCAAAGCGAATGAATTACATCCTCGACATGTTTGCTCAGCCTGAGAACGCCAAAGGATGGGTCGAGCTCTTTGGTAATCTGACTGAAGAACAGGTACAGTGGATGTTCAAGTGGTTTCCGATAGAGGAGTTCATCGCCCATTCCAGAGATGCACCGTTCCTAATACTAATTGGTCTAAGAGGAACATACCCTTACATCCCTCTTTGAGTTATGAGGCAAGCGGGTAGGAAGCAAGTTATACTCAGGGTCGACAAGATGAGCCATCTTCAAGCTGACTTCCAAAATGACGATAGTCCTCACAAGTGCCAAGCCCAGCACTTGTGGCACTGTAAGATTTTAATGGAGAAGGACACCATCGAGCCAGACAGACACCATGCCAGTTGTACCCCTTTTTATCTTGGTTGGTTGGCAGAAATTGGGGTGGTGTAAGCGAGCCATGGTTCGTTCAGGGCCACAGGGTTATAGATGAAAAGGCCGAGGCACAAGTCAAAAACAACCAGTTGCGCAAGAGGATCCGTGAGTGTGAGGATGGGCACCGCGAAATACATGAGTCTAACAAGAAACTGATCAAGGAATGGAAAGATATGGCTATCAGCACCAACAAAAGGTTAGGGTATTTGGAGCGAGGCATAGTGGAGCTGTAGAAAAAATTTCTCAAAAGGATTGAAGACTGTCAAAAGGCTGGAAGGACCGACGGAGGACATCTAGTGAGAGCATACCTATTGCTGGGGCTTCACGACTTGGGGAGCTGTACGAAGGAAGAAATAATGCCGAGTCTGGGGAAGGTCCTTCTGGGACCAAGTAGATAGGAATGTCTTTCTTTTACGTTATCAATGTAATAAGGCCAATGGCCATTAGTGACCTTTACTTCCTATTTATTTTAGTGTCGGTTTGGGGTTCGTCTATTTTCTTATCAATAAAATGAGCCATTTAGCATCTTAAGTTCTCCAAATCAATTTGTCGCTAGGTCAACCTCGGGCAAAAAAGAGGTCCCCAAATTAGGACGCTCTTTACACTCCCGCACTATGTGTTTAAATACCGCAATACCTTTCATAATCCTCGCTGACTTGGCTACTTTTTGTTTTTGTTTTCCTCTTTATTTATTTATTTATTCCCCTCCCAAAGGTTAGTTCGTGCACTCTGGCATCATCATCCTATCTTACAAGATCCAGGGGCCCTCCACCCTCTCCTCCTCTTAGTCCTCCCAAAGGAAAAAAGAAAATGGAAGATTCAAGCAACAACATAAATGAGAATGTGGTTGAATGGGTAGAGGCCACTGATGGCCAGGGTATTCGGATTCAAAATGAAACTCTGTCGCAGCTGGAACGAAAGTTGTTAAAGTTTCAAGAAGATCTTGATTAAGTTTGGAATCTAGCAAACCTGTCATTCTCCCTCAATGTACTAGATGTCAATATCCAGAATCCTACACCTCCTCAAAATATCCCAAAGCAGAAAAATCATCCCACAACTCATCATCACACCACCCCACCAAAGAACCAAACTCTTCCAGCACACTGCAATGCCTGCCATACTCCAAACAACACCCCACTGCTTATCCCAGAACCTCAGAACTCCACAAATGACCATTTCCACACTCATGCTCCAGGCCACCATAACAATCCCATCTACGTGGAGACCATGCCACACTCCACTCCCCTATCACATACACACTTGCTTCTGATGAAATGGACCTACTTATCAAGAACTTGGCCGAAGAACTTAGGAAGCTGACCAGCCGGGTTCAAGGCATCGAAGGAATCAAGGGAGTCTAAGGGTTGAACTATGAAGACCTCTACATACAGCCCGATGTCGAACTGCCCGAGGGATAAAAACCTCCTAAGTTTGAAATGTTTGATGGTACAGGTGATCCAAGGGTCCACCTGAGAACTTATTGTGACAAGCTGGTTGGAGTAGGGAAGGATGAAAGGATCCGCATGAAGCTTTTCATGAGGAGCTTGAAAGGAGATGCATTGTCTTGGTACATCAGCCAAGATCCCAAGAAATGGTTGAATTGGGTGAGCATGGCATATGACTTTATGGACAGATTCAGGTTCAACACAGAGAACGCACTAGACGTGTTCTATATTCAGAATTTGAAAAAGAATCCCACAGAGACATTTCACGAGTATGCTATTCGTTGGAGGTCCGAAGCTGCCAAGGTCAGACCCGCCTTAGAAGAGGAGCAGATGAACAAGTTGTTTGTCCAGGCCCAGGACCCGTAGTACTATGAGCGGTTGATGATGATTGAGAACCACAAGTTCTCCGACATTATCAAATTAGGTGAACGGATTGAAGAAGGTATCAAGAGCTGTATGGTCACAAATTTTGAAGCCTTGCAAGCTACAAACAAGGCTTTGCAGTCTGGTGGTGTGTCTAAGAAAAAAGACATGGGAGCCGTGATGGTTGCAGAAAGAACCAAATCCCAACTCAAATACCAAACTTAAACAACACTTCCACTCACATATCAACCAACCCCAAATTACCAAGAACCCTCATACCAAGCTCCACCACCAACTTACCAATCAACTCCACCACCGACATATCAACCTGCTTCACCCAGATACTCACAACCCGCTCTTGTCTACCACACTTACAATTCCCAACCATCTCATTACCAATCACCCCCTACCTGTCAAAAATTCCCTAGACCTCGTCCTTATTTTGATAGCAGACCTCCAAAATAGTATACCTCCATCGCTGAACCCATCGACCAGCTGTATAAGAAGCTCAAAGATGCTGGTTATGTCACCCCCATCCATGTTGCAACCCCTGAGAATCCTTATCAATAGGTCAACCCAAACAAGTCCTGTGCATACCACTCCAGCATGAAGGGGCACACCATCAATGAGTGCCGCTCTTTCAAGGACAAGATACAATCCCTGATTGACAACAAGGTCATCGTGGCAAAGGAATCCGCTCCAAACATCTGCAACAATCCTCTTCCGGACCATAAGGGTGGAGGCATCCACTTGATTAAAATAGAAGATGATTGGGACACCGAGGGATCAATCGGGTTGATCGCAGAAGGCGATGATCCAAAGAAACCTACAGTCACTCTCAACCCGATCATAGTCCAGATTCAATCGTCTGAGGATGCTGAGGTAAATATGTCCATGTCTCTTGAGTTTGAAGCAGCGTCACCTGCAAAGACACCAGTATCAATTGAAGTTGAGTTCGTGTCTCCAGCAAATGCACCCGCACCATTTGAGGTTGCAGTCTTTCCACCCCAGGCACATGTTCCAATCAAAGAGAGGGTAGTTGCGCCAATCACAGTGGAGATATCGACCACACCACCTTTCTATACAGATGTTGTACCATGGGACTATACAGCCGAGGCGAGAAGGAAAGGAAAAGTCAAGACTGAAGAATCTGTTGCAGCGCAAGGTATGACAAGAACTGGTAGAGTCTATATCCCTGAACATCTGGCTGAATCCAGCAGGCATGCTTCTAATCGGCCTCCCATTATCGAGACAGGTCCGGACGACCTTTGGAGGAAAGTACAGGCCAAGGAGTATTCGGTCATCGACCAGTTGAACAAAATGTCAGCGCAAATATCCATCCTTTCTTTGCTGCAGAATTCCGAGACATATATGAATACTTTATTGAAAGTGTTGAAAGAAGCCTATGTGCCAAACAACATCACTAGTGGAGAAATGGATAATATGGTGGGCCAAGTGTTGGAGAGTAACAAGATTACTTTCCATGAGGACGAGCTGCGTCCTGAAGGGATGTGCCGTAACAAAGCACTGCACATAACTGTGCAATGCGAAGATTATTTCATCACCATAATCCTGATCGATGGGGGATCTAGTCTTAACATTTGTCCGCTGATAACGCTCAAGAAATTGGGTAAAGGGATGCATGAGATAAAGGATGGAGCGATCACCGTGAAAGCCTTCGATGGATCTTAGAGGTCCACCATTGGTGAGATCAGCATATGCTTGCAAATAGGGCCAACCTAGTTCGAGGTGGACTTCCAAGTGATAGATGTGCTAGCGTCCTACAATCTGTTATTAGGACGACCCTGGATCCATGCTGCTGGGGCTGTAGCATCAATGCTACATCAGGTAGTGAAGTTCGAGTGGAACCACCAAGAGTTGATTATTCATGGTGACGGTAGCAACCCTATTTATAGTCGCTAGACTATTCCGGTGATTGAATGAAGAAAGAAGTTTGGTGGAGAAACTTACCACCACATTGAACGAGTCAACACTATCGACAAAGAAAAATGGTGGGATAGCAAGATCGCAAGATCGCAAGTATGATGAATTGGCGAGGGTACGAGCCAGGTAAAGGGCTCGGCAAGAACCTTCCGGGGAACTCCAAACCTATCAAACTCAAGAAACACGGCAGCACTTTCATTTTGGGATACGAATACACTTGGTAAGAATTCAAAAACTGGTTTCCACCATGGCGCGGTCCTTATTACCACCCTTTGGAGAAACCAATACCGCATCTGGAGCAGACCTTCCAACAGACTGACGTTATTTATGGATCAGACGAGGAAGAAGCACTCGCAGCAATGAGGAACTTATTTCTAGAGGACAGTGATATGGACTGCTGCGTTGTTCTCGAGGAAGAGGGGGAGGAAGGACCTTCCATACAGGCTATGAGCAGAGGGACGTACCTCAAGAATTGGACTGTCAGGACAACTAAAGCCCGACGAGCCTCGGGGTAGCAAGGCTAAAAAAAGCATTATTCACTATTTTCTTTACAAAATGATTTCCTTTTTCGCATTTTAATTACTGCAATAAGATCTTCAATGTTCAAAACAATCGTTCAATTTATCAAAAACGTTTTTTGAATTTTTCCTATGAATAAATATTTATTGCTATCATCTTTCTCTCATTGATTTACCTATACACCATTACTATTACCTGTCTTGATAAACCCATGACTGTGACATGCAACGAGACAACGCAGCAAACAGACGTAGATTCAAAAAAAGATGACATACCTGACGAGATTGTTAAAGAAGTTGAGAATTTTAGAACAGCCCTAAGTCCAACCTGGAAGAGACTGAAATCATCAACCTGGGAGATTTAGAAAACATCAAGGAAACATGAATCAACATTCATTTGTCGCCGTCAGAAAAGAAAGAATACGCAGAATTTCTAAAGGAGTATGAGGACATATTCGCCTGGTCGTATGATGACATGACTGATTTAAGTACGTATATTGTTGCTCACAAATTGCCAACCAATCCAATGTTTCCACCAGTAAAACAAAAGCTCAGGAAGTTCAAACCCGACATGAGTTTGAAAATCAAATAAGAAGTCACCAAGCAGATCAACGCCAAGGTTCTCAGGGTAGTTGAGTACCCGACATGGTTAGCCAACATTGTGCCAGTACCAAAGAAGGATGGGAAGGTTAGAGTCTGTATCGACTACCGGGATCTCAACCGGGCTAGTCCGAAAGACGACTTCCCTTTGCCAAATATACATATCCTAATTGACAATTGAGCCAAGCATGAATTACAATAATTTGTGGCATGCTTCGCTGGTTATCATCAGATCTGGATGTATGAGGAAGATGCTGAGAAAATGGCTTTTATTACGCCATGGGGAGTGTACTGTTACAAGATGATGCCATGCGGCCTGAAGAATGCACGGGCCACCTACATGAGGGCTATGACCCCCATCTTCCACGACATGATTCACAAGGAGATCGAGGTATACGTGGATGATGTTATTATGAAGTCTAGGAAACCCACTGACCACATGGAAGATTTGAGGAAGTTCTTCAAAAGGTTGCGGAGATACAATCTAAATCTGAACCCCACGAAGTGCGCATTCAGGGTTCCTGCTGGAAATTTGCTCAGGTTCATTGTCAGCCGCCGAGGGATAGAATGGGATCCGTCAAAGGTCAAAGCCATTAAAGAACTACCATCGCCAAGGAACAAGAAAGATGTGATGAGTTTCTTGGGGATACTTAATTACATTAGCCGATTCATAGCACAGTCTACAGTTATCTTTGAGCCGATCTTCAAGATGCTGAAGAAGGATGCCGCAAAAAAGTGGACCGATGATTGTCAAAAGGCTTTCGACAAAATCAAGGCATACTTGTTAACACCACCAGTCTTGGTACCGCCTGAGTTAGGTAGAACTCTGTTACTTTACCTTGCAGTGTTAGATGGAGCTTTCGGCTACATTGTGGGGCAACACGATGAAACAGGAAGAAAGGAGCAATCCATTTATTATCTCAGCAAGAAGTTCACTCCGTACGAGGCCAGATATTCTCTATTGGAACGCACTTGTTGTGCTTTGACTTGGGTAGCTCAGAAGCTGAGGCATTACTTCTGTGCCTACACAACGTATCTCATATTGAGGATGGATCCATTGAAGTACATATTTCAGAAGCCCATGCCCACGGGCAAGCTAGACAAGTGGAAAATCCTGTTGAGTGAGTTCAATATTATCTATGTGACTCAGAAAGCGGTCAAGGGACAAGCACTAGCAGACCATCTTGCTGAGAACCCTGTAGACGGAGAATACAAGCCTCTGAAAATGTATTTTCCTGATGAAGAGGTATCATTCATAGGAGAAGACATTGCAGAATCCTATGACGGTTGGAGAATTTTCTTCGATAGAGCGGTGAACTTCAAGGGAATTGGCATTGGAGCAGTCCTAATATCATAAACCGGTCAGCATTATCCGGTATCTACCAAACTCAGATTCCCCTACACCAACAATATGACAGAATATGAAGCCTGTATCTTAGGGCTCAATATGGCCATTGACATGAACGTCTAGGAGTTGTTAGTGATTGGTGACTCAGATTTGCTGGCACATTAGGTACAAGGAGAGTGGGCTACCAAGAACTCCAAGATACTTTCGTATCTGCACCACGTACAGGAATTAAGAAAGAGGTTCACAAAGACGGAATTTTGGCATGTCCGCAGAATCCAGAATGAGTTCGCCGATGCATTGGCTACTTTGTCCTCAATGATCCAACACCCGGATAAGAATTTCATTGATCTTATTCCCATAAGGATCCATAATCAGCCGGCTTATTTTTCCCATGTCGAAGAGGAAGCAGACAGAAATCTTTGGTTTCATGACATCAAAGAGTATTTGGCAAAGGGAGATTACCCAGAGCTTGCGAATCCCACTCAGAAACGCACACTTCTAAGACTATCCAACAACTTCTTTCATAATGGAGGAATCCTATATAGGAGAACTCTCGATTTGGGATTATTACGTTGTGTCAACGCAAGGGAAGCATCCAAGCTGCTAGAGGAGATTCATGCTGAGACCTGTGGCCCGCATATGAACGGTTTTGTTCTGGCAAAGAAGATACTCCGAGCTGGTTAATTTTTGATGACTATGGAAACAGACTGCATCCAATATGTTCGGAAATTCCACCATTGTCAGATACACGCAGATATGATAAAGATACCTCCAAACAAGCTCAACGCAACAAGCTCACCATGGTCGTTCACCGCCTGGGGCATGGACGTTATTGGACCAATCGAGCCTGCCGCCTCCAACGGACACAGGTTCATTCTGGTAGCCATCGACTATTTCACCAAATGGGTCGAAGCATCATCCTACAAAGCAGTGACTAAGAAAGCCGTGGTAGACTTTGTCCGCGACCGTATTGTTTGTCGATTCGAGATTCCTGAGTTAATCATCAGCGACAATGGTTCCAATCTCAACACTGACCTGATGAAAGCTATGTTGCGAGGATTTCAAGATCAAACACAAGAATTCCACAGCTTATAGACCTCAAATGAATAGAGTTGTAGAAGCCGCCAACAAAAACATCATGAAGATACTAAGAAAGATGATAGAAAGGAACAAGCAGTGGCACGAGAAGTTATCATTTTCCTTATTGGGATATCGCACCACAGTTTGCACCTCAACAAGGGCAACTCCCTATATGCTAGTTGATGGTACTGAGGCTGTTATTCCTGTCGAAGTCGAGATTCCATCTCTAAGAATTATACAAGAACCTGAGCTCAGCGATGTAGAATGGGTAAAGAGCCGTTATGAGCAACTAGCCCTCATAAACGGAAAGAGAATGAATGCAGTCTGTCATGGTCAACTCTATCAGAACAGAATGACCCGATCCTTCAACAAGAGAGTCAAGCCTAGACAGTTCACACCGGGGAAGCTGGTGTTGAAGAAGATCTTTCCACATCAAGACGAAGCCAAAGGGAAGTTCTCTCCCAACTGGCAGGGTTCGTACATGGTTCACAGGGTACTGATAGGAGGAGCACTTATACTCGCAGAAATGCACGGAGAAGTCTGGCCAAAACCAATCAATTCAGATGCAGTCAAATGCTACTATGTGTAATCTTTATGCTTTCTCAAATGATGTAAATTGAACTACGCCTGACCTGATTCCTGTTTAAAAGGGGATACGTAGGCAGCCCTATGGGTTCAGTCACAATTCAATAAAAATTTCATTTTTCCCTGTAATTGGAAATTGGGAAAGAATTTTGAAGAGGACCCTCAAAATTCTGAAGCAAGATCAGCCAATCGCCGCACGAGCATTAACTAGAAGCATTCATCCATCAAACTGGGGTAGAATTTTGAGGAATACCCTAAAAATTCCGTAGCAAGAAAGGTTGCAATGTCCCGAACCGTGTCACAGTCGTCGGTTCACCCCAAAAATTATTTTTAATTATACATTATGCTTTTACAAAATCATGCATGCTTCTTTTTTGAAACAACTTTGTTTAGCAACGCTACCCCAATAATATAGACAGTATCATCAGATCGAGCCCAACAAGTCAAGCAAAGCCAGCGGGGGATACGAACTAACCCTCCCCTTTACAAAACTCACAATTTTTCTTTGGATGTAGGCACAAAGAAAAAACACGCAGAGAATTTTCATCATAATTACAAATGCCAAATTTCGATGCCCACACCAAGAACAAGCATGGTCAAAATCACACTGCTCGAAACCATCACACCTGCCGACATCTGTTACCAATATAAATAATGCTCCGTAGTCGCAACGCCCGCAATAATCACAATGCCACAGTCTGATATAAGCTAAGAAACTATACTGTCATCTATTATTTTATTCATTGCATAAGGCTACCATTATGCCTTTCGAGGTTAAGCTCTACCTCCATCTACATCATTGCATAAGGCTACCATTCTGCCTTCCGAGACTAAACGCTGTCTCCATCTGCATTTGCATCATTGCATAAGGCTACCCTTTTGCCTTCCGAGGTTAAGCTCTACCTCCATCCACATCTCTGCATAGGGCTACCATTCTGCCTTCCAACTTGCATAGGGCTACCATTCTGCCTTCCGAGGTTAAGCTCTACATCCATCTGCATTGCATAAGGCTACCTTTTGGCCTTCCGAGACTAAACACTGTCTCCATCTGCATTCGCATCTCTGCATAAGGCTACCATTCTGCCTTCTAACTTGCATTAAGGCTACCATTCTGCCTTCCGAGACTAAACGCTGTCTCCATCTGCATTTTTTGCATAAGGCTACCATTCTGCCTTCCACTTGCATAAGGCTACATTTCTGCCTTTCGAGGCTAAGCTCTGCCTCCGATTTACTTTTTCTTCGAACGCTATCTCAAGCACTATTTATTTTACTTTTTCTACAAGCTAAGCTCTGCCCTTAAATTTGCAAGACTAAGCTCTATCTTGTCAGCATCAAACTATTGCATTTCCATGGGCTGAAATATTGCCAACTTATCCAAAGGCGTCATCGTCCGGAGGCACCATTTTCATGGCCCGAGAACACCATGCCATGGCCTGATGATCTCTTTCAACCTCTGCATATCATTATTCAAAGGCATCATAGTTCGGAGGCACCATCTTCATGGCCCGAGAACATCATTTTCAAGGCCTGCGAATCCTGCATCAAGCAATTCATAGCCTAGGACGTCAGGGTCTGAGGACGTCATCCTTAACCGTCCGAAGACATCATTCATGGTCCGATGGGAATTCGCATCATGTTTAAATTATGCACAATATATGCTTGTATTATTTATTTGCAGGTAATCCAGCAAGTAAATTTCCATCCCGGCAGGAGCGGTCCCGCTCCAGTTCTCCTAACAACCCCATAAACCGTTTGTGCGCCCAACCCTATACTTTGCGTCCGTTCTTGTAAAACTTAATCATTATACTTCACTGATGACTCCTGAACTACATACGACCTGATTCCTGTAAAACCAGGGATATGTAAGCAACTCAGAAACCAGGGTGCGGACGAAATCTCTCCAAACCATTTCACTCGGTCAAAATTGGCCATCATGTCTTTACCCGACAACTCTTTCATCCTTCCCCGGTAAAGAGTGGCAGCTGTCGATACCCAATTTTTCTATATATTTTTAAATATGCATAAATACCTTCAAAATAGCATATATATGAATATATAAGCATACCCAAGGATTTTATCATTTTCCTCATAATTTTAAGGGTTTAAGTTAATTTATTTTCTCCCCTTTTTTATTCATAAAATCCAATAATTATTTCCAAAATTATTTTTATGATGATTTATTCATTCAACTTCTATACTTATGCCAAAATATAATTAATATAATTTTTATGCATTCTTATAATTACATTTGGTATTTTTCAAGCTAACTTGCATATAATTGCAATGTTAGCCCATTTTAATGTATAATTATATCCTATACATGTAAAATTGGCCTCTATATTTTTAAAATGATAATTATACATTTTTAATAATTTTGATATAGAAAATTATCCTCAAAAAAAATTATTTATTATTTTATTAAAATCAAAATAGGGAAATTGGCTATTTAAATCATAACCAAATTTGGCTTTCAAATTATAGCCCAAAATTGAGCCCACTCTAAACCAATTTCCTACCGAATTATCCGACCCAGATCCTATAAACTCCTACCCAAACCCAGAACCCGTTTACCCAGTCTAATCCTGACCGTTGATCTCCCAGATCAACAGTCCATATAAACCCTTTCCTTTGTAATTCAAAAAAGATCCCTAACCCTATGTCATTCCCAAAACCCCCGCCGTCTTTAGATGCTCTCGTCTCTTCTCTTCTCTCAACCTAACCTTATCCACCTCAACTACCGCCTCCCTCTCCGGTCATCTCTGGCGACCACCTTTCAACCCCCAAGCCTTCAATGGTTGCCCCCTCACCTTGCTCATCATCTCTGAGGTCTTCAAGGGCCCTAGGCCATGCCGACTTGCGTCTAGGGTTTCTATTTTGATTGATTCATAGCTTCTCCGGTGATTTTGGGCAAAATCACATCACAATTGTTACGATCCTTGAGGTTTACAACAGGTTCTTCCGTTTCTATTTGGGTTTCCGTTGAAACCCTAACTTTTGTTTAATCTCTTAGATCCGTGCTATTTTTTATGATTCAAGTATGTTTCTTTCTATGTTCTACACTGATTCTCAAACCTGTCCTTAAAAAATCATTGGCTTTGAACCGCTTTACTTTCTTTAAAGTTAGGGTTTCTCGAAATT
>MDKI01277483.1:0-72372 GCA_005239505.1 Nicotiana paniculata
GTCGGACTGCACACCACAGCGATCCTGAAATCATGCCTTCGTTGGCTTGATATAGCGCTTGGGTTGGAAGGAGCCCCTCTGGGGTCTATACACCCCCAGTAAGCGCAGAGATATTGAGGGATGGATTTCCTTGGGCATGGATTTGTCCGAGTATTCTGTTCCGGAGATGGATTTCTCTGTGATTTTCATGTTCCAGAGATGGATTTCTCCGGGGGGACTGGATTGGCCTTTTTCCTCAGTACTTGGTGACTGTGTCACTTGTGTTTATGTAATATCCGGGATTGACTTCCCTGTGCCGGAAGGCCGTATTCTAGTACTGAGTGGACCATCTTATGAGAGAGTGATTACTGAGTACACATCATCCTTGGTTCTATATGCATTCATGCTAGTATGCAGAGTTACAGACATATCTTGATGCATCGTGTTTATTTTCTGTTGTATTACTGCCATGTCCAATTTATATACTGTTGTTTGAATTATCGGAGGTTTAGTTCGTCACTATCTCTCAGCCCGTAGTTTGGTTTTGTTACTACTGAGTTTGTGTACTCACGTTACCCCCTTCACCTTCTGTGCAGATCCCGGTACAGAGGAATTCATCTCGAGTCAGTGAGCACAGCAGTTTCATCAGAGTTGACGAGGTAGCAGCTGGCGACCATGATCTCATATTCTATTTCCTTTCTACCTGTCGTATTTATTTTCAGACTATGTTAGTCATTTCTTTTGGTTGTATTAAGTATTAGCAGCTCATGGTTGTGTGACACTTGATCCGGGGTCAGTAGGATTTGGTCTTTTGAATTTCATAAACTAGTTTTTCCAAAAATATTTGATTTATTATTATTATTATAATTATTGATTTCAGACTTGTTAAAAAGACATTATATGGGAAATTGTATTTAGTTAGATAAAATGGGTGGCTTGCCTGGTTCGACGACAGGCGCCATCATGACTCCGGAAATGGGTCGTGACACAAAAAAATTATGAAAAACTAAAACTGATCAAAATCCAAAATTTCCATTGAGACCCAAGTCTTTTGATTTTGAAGGAAGAAAACTCACAAATTTGAGATTAAGAAAATTGCTTATATTTATGGAATGTTAGAAATTTGGAGTCTCTTTTTTGAGTGTATTCGCTAGAAGTCATAGAAAAAATAATAGAATAAAGGAAAGAGAAATATAAAAAAGAAGAAAAAGGATAATAGAAAATTGGGAGATAACCGATTGAGACAAAGGAAAATAAAAAAACACAGAATAGGGAGCCAAACAAAATTTAGCATAAATTCGAACCGGGTCTTACACAAAAAAACTTTCAAAAAGGTCTCCCAACGATGATACTTTTGTTTAGTATGCGATTGCATGTGGCATGATCATATATTTAACCAAATTTAAGAAAATTTCGTCATAAGTATATAATAATTTTATCAACCTAGCAGGTGCCATACCATCTCCACCCTAAGGGGTGGATACGCCACTAAAAATGAGTACTGCCTCCGTCTAAATTTTTGTGAAGGTGCTTGACTTATCATGGAATTAAGAAAGGAAGAGTTCTATAATGTTAAAATAACCATAAAAATTTGTGTGGCTAGACATCATCTTATCAAGAGTAAAAGGAAAAATTAAAGTTGAATTATTACTAAATATAGAAAGGTATTATTTTTTTTACGAGTGACTAAAAAAGAAATAATGTCACATAAATTAGGACAAAATAAGTATTATTTTAGGTACAAGTTCGAGGTCCGACCTAACCCCACACCATAATAGGAACATTTAACAAAAAAAGTTATTCAACTAAATCAAAAATACTCTCTTTGTTCTAGTTTATGTGAACCTATTTTCTTTTTGGTCTGTTCCAAAAAGAATGACCCCTTTCTAAATTTGGTAATAATTTAGCTTAAACTTACAATTCTACCCTTAATGAGAAGCTTTTATAACCACACAAATACTCTGAGCCCCTTTTTGACTTGTTTAGGATCACAAATTCCAAAAATCTTCATTTTTTCTTAAACTCCATGCCCAATTAAACAAGTTCACGTAAAATGGAACGGAGGGAAAACCAATTAGTCAATAAGTCCAAAAGAATATTACTTTTTACTAGATATATTAATTCCTTATTATCTTTTTTAGTGTTTCTATTCAAATATATAACTGATTATTTATAAAAGGAATTAGTTTTAGCATTTAAAAATATTTTTTTAATATTTGGTGTCACACCTCCTTTTTTTCCGATAGGGTGGGATAAGAGAGTTTTTCCAATATAAGTGACATAAATCGAATTTGGGATTATTTATTTCAGAGTCGCCACCCGGGTTTTTTACGGTGTTCCGAGACACCATTTATTTATTTTAAAATCCCAAATCGAGGAAATTTTGACACCGTTAAAAGTCTACGAACCAGAAGACCGGGTAAGGAATTCTGTTAACCTCGGAGAAGGTGTTAGGCACTCCCGAGTTCCGTGATTTTAGCACGATCGCTCAACTATTAATAATTAGCCTAATTATCTGATTAATTACGTGTTTTAAACCTATTGTGCATTTTAAAATCTTTTGAACCGCTTTTAATATTTATGGATTATTCTGAAACAAGTCATGATGACGTGCACTTGTCATTTTTGGACACGTTGTAAACGCGCCACATGAGATGCACCCGCAATTTACAACGTGTTGATTATAATTATTGTTTGAAGTTGTGGTCGGGTGTCATAAACTGCAAACCCGAATAGAGATTAGGTAATCATGACTATGATCATGATGATTTAATTACATATCTAAAGCGAACTATTATTTTTCATAAGTTATTTGTAATACTGGTCTAAAAGTGAAAGAGGTATTTTTGGACTGCAAAGTATGAATTTGTTCAAGGTCTTCTAAACTAATTTTTTAACCTAAGAAAATCATGAATTGGGCCGACTTATAATCTGGTCCAGTTTTGTGCTTGAGCGTACTGGGCCAGCCCTATCTTTGTACAATCTCTAAAGACAATCTGCATGTTTTTTTATTAGATTATCACAAATGGGTTACTACGTGTATGATTATTCCAAGTCCTTTTTTTTTTAAACTAAGTGTTTTAATGTACTAATTAAGAATATGGCTATCTAAAAAAATGTTAGAAATCTGGCCCAGTTTTTTGTACTAAGCGTACTGGGCCAGTACTTTTTCTACAATAAAGGAAATATATGCTGCCAAGAACAAACCATACCAAAACAACATATATGTAAACCACGCATTTGGACAAATTTTTTAAATAGTTTCTAACTAATTTATATACCTATCAATTCGTTTGATAACACATTAAAATGTCTAAATCGTTGGGTTTTATACCCCAGGCCCAAATGGCCTAAGGTCCGGACTTGTTCAACTGGTCTATAAGTCCAGCCCATTTCACACTGTCCCTCTCTAAGTACTCAAGAGGGAATCAGATTTTTTTTGCTACTAGGTCTACCGAGCATGATTTACAAGAGACTTAAACTAATCCAATATAGACAAATTGAAATATGAGATTAAAAGGGGAAGGGGTTTAATCAAATAAACCAAGTTTTACATGGCCAGTGATATTAGACCTATGAATAAAATTCTAGTATCAGATACTAAGGATCTGTCAATGACTATGGCTGCTTTGTCTTCAACTTTGTTCAACCAAACCAAGTACTAGTTTTAGCCAACCATTCGACACACCTGCATCTCTTAACAAAATAAAATATGCATTTTTTGGAGTAATCTGACTCAACTAGTAGTCAGATTTACTCCATTAATATTGTTTTTATACATGCTAGCACTTTCAAGAATTTTAAAATAAAATTTCACATCAGACAGTTTGTTTCTACCATCCAAAGATAATAAGCAAGGCATAAGCATGGACTAACATTTATAATCTATGTTTTCAGCTAAAACACAAATACATAGGTAATAAACATGTTACAACAAAGATTCCATTCAATGTAAATATGGTAAGATACCCTAAAAGTGAAAAAACAGCAAAGAAACGACCAAATAAAGGTCAAAAATAGGAAAATTTTGAGCTTTATCAGCAACGCCAACACAACAACAAAAGCAGCAACCAGCAAGAATACCCAGAAATGATAGCTTGAATAGACCCGAATTTTGAAAAGAAAATCAGCAAAGAGACTAGTTTTTTCACAAAAATGCCATGGTAAAAAGAAAATCAATTTTTTCAGAATGTTCTTGCACCCATTTTTGGTATTTTCAATGTTTTTCTATTTTTCAGAGTAATGATATATTTTCAGAATAGTATTTTCTAATGTGTGTGTGTGTATGTAAATTTCAGTCCGAAATCTTCTAAATTGTGTGTTTGAGAGCAGTATTTCTATCAATTTTTAAGGAGTTTTTTCCTTATATTCTGTGTGTATTTTTTCTGTCTACTTGTGTCTCCTTTTCAGAATGTAGTATAGCTTATATATAGGAAGCCTAAGGAAGGCATAAGTTAGGAATATTCCTTATCCTTTTTCAATCTGAAAATAGTACAGTACAACTGTCCATTCTTATCATATTTCTGCATTTTTGTAATAGCTAGGATAACTGTACCATTTCTAGAAGGTTCTTCTATTTACAACCCCTTTTTATCCCTGAAAATTACTGCTTTTATCCAGAAAAATATGATTCAGGGATTTTCTTATTTTATTTTGATGTTTATCCTTATTTTAGAAGCTTCTTCAGCTGTTACAGCCAAGATTCTTCACTTAAAGTTCCTAAACTACCCTGAAATACCCCTTAAAATTACCTCTTAATGTTCAAGGTTAAGTTATTCATTAATGTTGACTAATTTTAACCTCATTAAGTGATTACCACTAATAAAGAAGCTACAAACTTAAACCTCTTCAAGAGTGAAAAGGAATAGACCTAAACAAGATAATTATTTGAACCTAAATGGGTTATTTTCCGGATTTAGGTTAACTAATTCAAGTGATTCTACTATGGAAAATTAGTTAAGTAATTAAACTTAGTTAGTTATCCTAAATTAGGACTTAGTCTTTAGTTTCAATCTAAACTTAGGCTAACTAGTCATGTATAATTAATCTTCCATTAAAAAATCAGAATTCTAATTGACTCACACATAACTACTTAATAGCCCATGATGAATCAATTAAATCAGTAATTAATCTCAAACAAACAGTTAACACACATATTTATTTATGATGAATAAATGACTAATATGCAGTTTTTAGGACAATTATATATGCAAAATCTAACCTAAGGGTCATAATTAGATTAACCTATAACTAAACTTGAAAAATGGTAACCAATTATAGCTAATAGTCCAAAGTTTAGGTAACACAATTAGGGGCTAACCCAAATTATTACTTTAAATCAACCTAAAACAATATATGAGTACATTGTCAGTGACTAATACACATAATGGCTGTTACACTGTTTTACAGGAAGAAACAATCAAGAAAAATTGGAAAATCTAAAACTAAAACCAACATTAACTTATAATTAATTCAAAACAGTCTCTAATAATAAAGAACATGAAAACAAAAGAAACATGAACAAATCAGTCTAAGAATCATAAGCTAAGCTTAATTAACATTCTGACCCAAATTGTTATTCCAAAATGCAAATGATTCAGGAGTTTACAAGAGAGCAAATGAAGCAGCGCAGAAACAGATATGAGAAAAATCTAAATCGAACTCAAATTTACTAATGCAAATCAAACACGGATTTTAGTACACAATTTCAGCATAGGTTAATTCATCATCTCGGAATCAAACAAGTCCAGGAAAAATTGGACAGGGTATTTGCCCTTTTTGATGCCAAGCAAAATGGACAAATTGATTTTGAAGAATTTGTATGAGCATTGAGCATTTTCCATCCAAGGACTCCTAAATTTGAGAAAATTTCATATGCAATTAAGTTATATGATCTTGGGCACACTGGCTACATCGAGCGCAAGGAGTCGAAGGAGATGGTGCTGGCTCTTCTCGACGAATCTGATCTTCACCTTTAAGATGATGTTGTTGAAGCCATTGTTGACAAGACATTTAAAGAAACAGACACAAATGGTGATGACAAGATTGACCAAGAGGAGTGGAGAGAAAATGCTGCTAGAAATCCAACGTTGTTAAGAAACATGACTCTTCCATATTTAATGGATGTCAATTTAGCATTTCCGAGCTTTGTCCTAGGCGCAGGAGCAGAAGACCAACTTTAAAGGCTAACTGTGATGTGAAGAATTCTCTTCCTTATAAATGGTGCATTATCATAGCGGAAAACATCTGTTCTAATGTTGCTATAATCAGGGACGGATTTAGGCCGTTTCTAAGGTGTGTGTGAACACATGGTCTTTCTGCCAAACTACGTATTTTATGGATATTGATCTAATATTATATGTTGACCCCCATGTTCCAAGAAGTTTGAATGGTGCACTTGGTTGAATGCTGAGTTATTTATTCCAAGGAACATGGATCGATTCTCACTTAAAAAAAAAAAATTAAGTCGGCTAATACTCAAAAAAACGCGTGAGAAAAAACGCGTGCGTGAGGAGAGAGAAGCTCTGGCGACTGGCGATTGCGAAGACAAAAGCCCGAAGTTCTCTCATGGCGTCTCTGGCCACTGGCCAGCCTCCTCCTGAGGTTGGTCAGTCGTCAAACGATCCCCCACTGCATCCCCAACCAATATCTAACCCTAATCCAATCCCAAACTACGCACAATTACTACAACCAAAAGCATTAAATGCTCCCATGCAGCCTATACCTAGTTTTTCCCTAAAATCCATCGAGTACCTACATGGTGAACCTATTATACGTTGGAAGAAGCAAGAAGTGAGGCAACCCATTGTTCAACAAGGTCTAAACTTGGCAATTCTGGGTAAGTTTTCATATGGTAGACCTGGTATTCATGAACTACGTAATGTATTGCCTATACAGTGTGATTTAAAGGGTCCATGTTCAGTTGGACTCATTGAAGATAGTCACGTATTGATTAAGATCTCCTTGATAGAGGATTACATTCACTTATTGTCCAAGCCTGCTTATTATTTGAAGATTCAGAATGTAATGTGGCAGATGAGATGTACTAAGTGGAACCCTTGGTGGAAGGTAGATGAAGAAACCCCTATTGCTATAGCATGGATCTCGTTTCAAGATTTACCACCAAATTTCTTTGGTAAGGAGTTTGTGTTTTCATTAGCTAAGGCAGTAGGAAGACCATTGCATGTTGATTGGGATACTCATAATGGTATGAGACCAAGTTGTGATAAGGTGAAAGTTGAGGTGAACTTACTAGCCACATTACCTCAAAGAATCAATATTATTGAAGAGGAGGATGAGACTGTACCTGAGGAGTCTAAGTGGATCAAAATAAAATATTATTACATGCCCAAATATTGTAAGTCATGTAGGAAGCAAGGTCACAAAGAAGAGGAGTGTTGGGTGGTGAATCCAGATTTGTGTAGGATTGATGATCAAGTTTATGATAGGAAGAATGATGATGGGGTTGAGAAAGGTAATGAAAAGGCAATGGTGGTGAGTAGTGGAGTTACTAGTACTGCTGCCAATTCCACCAAAGTATTGGCAAGTGGTAAGGTGCTGGGAAAACCAATGAATAATAGTGCTAAGCAGGAATGGATAAAGGCTAGAAAAAACAAATTCCAAAGAGACACGAGGGGTTACATAATTGAAGATAATAAAGGGAAGGAAGAGGACAAAGGTAAGGGTAAGAACAAAGTTGAAGAAGTGGCAGTCAAGAACAAGTTTGATGCTTTGGCTATTGAGGAAGATGGAAGAACTAATTTGAATACTATGGAAGGCAATGGTGTGGCGTGTAGCAATGGTAGAAATAAAGAACAAGGGGAAAACCAATCAATAAAGGAGGGGGAAAGAAAAGATTTCAGGGAAAGAAATCACTAATCCTAACTCTTCAGGGATTAGGATTGATAAACCTACTGGGGAAAGGAGGCTAGAAGAGTTAAAACGGGTGAAGAAGGAAGCAATGGATAAGGTGTTGGAAAAGAAGAATCTTGAGAATCCTACTCCTAAAGGGACTCAGTCAGCTGGTCATATTACTCATTCTAAGGGTTCTAATGATCAGTTATTTGAGGAAAGGGTGATGAAAGAAGCTACTATTGAATGGGTTCATAGAACTTTTGGTACTAGTAAAGAGGATATCATGCATCTTAATGTGACCACCAATCAATCGTGTCAAGAAATTCCTTCCCAATCCCAGGTAGATTCTGATCAATTGGAGGGAGTAATGGAGGTGAACTTTTCCAAAGTCTTGTGGAGTGATGAGGTAGAGGTAATGGGGGATCAAATTGGTACTATAATGACAACAGTAGATAGAGATAATGAGGCAAATGAGCAGCAACTAAAAACTGGCAATGTGGAATTAGCTACAGTTAACCCTAGCAACCCTGAAATTAGGGTTGATTATGAGGTGAGTTCTATGAACAAACAATCAAGGAACTCAACTGGATTTGATGAAGAATTGATAAAACAAGTAGGAAATCAAGGTGGATCTTCTCCAAAGTCTCAGAGTAATAAGAGAGACAATGGAACAGTTAAACCTAGTTTTTCGGGGAAAGTTTTGGCTTATGTTGATGGGGTTCCGGTTTATACATTGATGGAAGAACAGACAGAGACTGGTCATATGGATGTACAGAAGGATACAGTGTCCAAAAACCAACAAAAAGATTATGGGAAGTGGGAGGATCTCAATGGAATAGTAACTCAGGCAGTTTCTGCCAGTCTTGCTACACTGAACCCTAGCCTGGATTCTGTGTATGAGCTGCAATTTAAAATGATGTAGGAGAAGAAAGGAGACGTGTAAAGGAAGTCTGACAGATATGAAGTAGCATTAACACCTTATGAACCAGGTGAACAAGCCTATGGCATGTTCATCTGGAACTGGAGATCTGCTACAAATTAAAGTTAATGTGCCATTGAAGTCTCTTAATCAGGTGTTGCATAGTCTCATAACTCATAAGGAAATGCCAATGGAGATTCAGAATGTGTTGGTTGAACAACAACAACAATTTGAAGATGATGGAGATGGTGAATCCACGACAAAAAATTTCAAGGACGTAATGAAGGAAGGGGATGTATCTCCTAGGGTAGCTTCTAGAAGTGGGAAGAAAGGAAAGCAGAACCAACAGAAAGAGCAGAAACAACCTATAAGGATTATGCCCAGAAGGGTAGCTTAATTATCTAAATAAGGATGATTAAGACACTCATTTGGAACATAAGGTCTGTAAAAACTCAACAGGCCTTTCCTAGAGTGATTAATATGAATAGGGAGCATAAATTTTGTGTTGTTTCATTAATGGAACCTTTTCAAAAGAAAGGATTCATTAATAGATATAGAAGAAGGCTGAATATGGAGACTGCTTATGCAAATATTAATAGGCAAATATGGTTATTTTTTTATTCAAAAGTAGAATGGGAGCTGGTGGAGGATATTGAACAACAAGTCACTGTGAACGTGTTTCATCATGAGTTGGGACATCATATGATGATGACATTTGTCTATGCTAAGTGTTCAGCAATGGAGAGGCTGGAATTATGGGATCATTTGTATTAGTTAGCAAGTGATATGGAGTTGCCATGGTTGGTAGGAGGAGATTTTAATGTAGTGTTGCATGAAGATGGGAAGATAGGGGGACTGCCAGTGTATCCTCCTGAATATGAGGACTTTGCCTTTTGTGTTAAATCATGTGGATTGTTTGAACAAGGGTACAAATGGAGTCCATTTACATGGTGGAATGGGAGGTCTAATGCACAGTGTGCATTCAAGAGGCTGGATAGAATCTTTGTGAATCTCCCTTTTCAGAATATGTTGCCTACTATTGAAGTGGAACATCTTATTAGAACTGGTTCAGACCATGCTCCTTTGCTGATGAGTTGTGGTGAGCAGACTTTCAGTTGTATCAAGCCATTCAGATTCCTAAAGTTCTGGACCAAGCATGATACATTCAAGGATGTGGTGAGACAGAATTGGGAAGCTGACTTTATACGTGATCCATTTCTGATGTTCAAGCAGAAGCTCAAGAAGGTAAAGGCAGCTCTATCAAAGTGGAGTAGGGACACTTTTGGAGATATATTCAAGCAGTTGGCTATACTGGAAGACATAGTTAAGGTCAAGGAGATGCTGTTTGAGGAGGAGCCAACAATTTAACATATAAATGTTCTACAAAGGGCTCAATCAGAGTTGAAGAAATATCTAAGCATTGAGGAGCAATATTGGAAGTAAAAGGCTGGTATGAATTGGTTTGCTGAAGGGGACAGGAACACTAGCTTTTTTCACAATCATGTGAATGGAAAAAGAAAGAAACTGCAATTGAAGAGGATACAAAATGCAAGTGGGATATGGGTTGAAAGTCAAGAGCAAATGGTTGATGATGCAGTGGAGTTCTATAGAAGACAATTCTCCAATATAGGTGATACCTCTAATTTCTCGTTATTAAATAATGTACCATCCATGGTTACATTGGAGCAGAATATGGAGTTAAGTAGGTTGCCAACAGTTGAAGAAGTGAAAGGGGCTGTATTTGAACTTAGTGGGGATAGTGCTAGTGGTCCTGATGGATTCACTGGTTTATTCTATCAATCTTGTTGGGATATTGTTGGTAGAGACATAAACGATATGGTTCTGCATTTTTATAGGGGAGCAAGACTACCAAAATCTATAACACACACTAATCTAGTTCTATTGCCAAAGAAGCTTAGAGTGGAGACTTTTTCGGACTTAAGACCTATCAGTTTGAGCAATTTTGTTAACAAGGTGATGTGTAGGGTGCTACATGACAGGTTGGAGAAGTTTCTGCCATCACTGATATCTCTTAATCAATCAGGATTTGTGAAGGGTAGGAGTATATTTGAAAACATCCTATTGACACAAGATATAGTGACAGATACAAGGCTAAGGGGTAAGCCAGCTAATGTTGTAATTAAGTTGGATATGGCTAAGGCTTATGATGGGGTCTCATGGAAATATTTTCTTCATGTGTTGAGAAGGATGGGGTTCTCAGAAGACTTCATTAATCTGGTTTGGAATTTTGTGTCAAACAATTGGTATTCTGTATTGGTGAATGGACAAGCGTCAGGATTTTTCAAGTCTACTAGAGGTGTGAAACAAGGTGATCCCTTGTCTCCGGCCTTGTTCATATTGTCAGCTGAGGTGTTATCAAGATCCTTGAACAAACTGTTTGAGGATAAATCCTTTGTGGGGTTTGGAATGCCTAAATGGTCATATCCTTTGAATCATCTAGCTTATGCTGATGATACTATTATATTTGCATCTGCTCATCCTCCATATTTGAGCAAGATAATAAAACTGTTGGGTGATTATGAGAAAGTATCTGATCAGATGATAAACAAAGCTAAGAGTTCCTACTACATGCATGCTAAGGTGGGTCATGGAATTTCTCAAGCAGTGGAGGATATTATTGGTTTCACATGAGGTAAATTCCCTTTTACATACCTTGGATGCCCTATTTTCTATACTAGAAGGAGAAATGAATACTATGATGATCTTATCAAGAAGGTGAAAGATAAGATGCACTCATGGAAAGGCAAGTTGTTATCATTTGGGGGTAAAGCAACACTTATTTCTAGTGTATTGCAAAGCATACCAGTTCATATGCTCTCAATTCTGGACATTGTAGAACATCTCCATAAGTTGTTTGTAAGATTTTTCTGGAGAACAAAGGCGGAGGGAAGAAGCAGGCACTGGGCTTCTTGGCAAAACCTATGTCTACCTAAAGAAAAAGGGGGATTGGGTTTCAGATCCTTACATGATGTCTCTAAGGCATTGTTTGCTAAGCTTTGGTGGAGGTTTAGAACTACAAAGTCACTATGGTCCAGCTTCATGTGGAACAAATATTGTAAGAAGAAGCTGCCTACAGTAGTTCAGTTTATAGAAGGATCCCATGTTTGGAGGAAAATGCTGAATGCTAGGGAGGATGTGGAGCATGAGATTCTATGTGAGTTGAATAGTGGAACAAGAAATATATGGCATGAGAATTGGATAGGTTTGGGAGCACTATATCATGTACTTCCAGAAGATTTTCATATCAATGAAGATCTTCAAGATGTATAAGAATTAACTCAGGAAGGAACATGGAATGATGAGCTACTGGAGCAAAACTTTACGGAGGAAATTGTTGAACATGTAAAGTCCAATGTACATTATGAGGGATGCGAGGAACAATGAGACAACCCATACTGGATGCCAACCCCATCGGGTAAGTTCAGTGTGAGTAGTGCTTGGCAGATTCTAAGACATAGATCTTATCCTCAAAATGAATTCAAGCATGTGTGGATAAAATGATTACCATTTAAGGTTTCTTTTTTCTTATGGAGACTGTGGAGGGGGAAAATTGCTACTGATGACACTTGGAGAAGACAAGGGCAGATTGTGGTGTCTAAATGCTGGTGTTGTCAACAACCACAAGAGGAAACCATTGAGCACATATTCCTCACTAGTGTTACTGCCTCTAAAGTGTGGAATTTATTTATGTGAGCTGCAGGAATCACAGTGCCACTGGTGCAATTGAAGCAAGTCATCAGACACTGGTGGAATGCACAGTGTTGTCCTAAACTAAAGCCATTGTTTAAAGCTGCTCCAGCTATTATTACTTGGGAATTTTAGAAGAAGAGAAATGCAGGAAAACATGGAGGTTCAGTTTCTACACACAGGGTGATCCATGAAGTAAATAGAACATTACATTACTTGGCAAGGGTGAGGTATGGTTGGTTACCTAATATTCCTTTGTTATGGCCAGATATGATACAATACTTTGAAAGATACAAGCCTGTTATAATTACAAGGAGAGTCACATGGCAGCTTCCTTTCCAAGGGTGGTACAAATGCAATATAGATGGGGCATCAAGGGGTAATCCAGGTCCTAGCTCACTAGGATTCTGTGTGAGAAATGATGAAGGGGATCTAGTTTATGCAAAGGCAGTTGACCTGGGGGAGATAACAAATGTATTAGCAGAAGCTAAGGCCATTGTTTAAGGGCTGGAATATTGTGTAGGACATAACCTTCACCCCCTCATCTTGGAGACAGATTCATTGGTGATGAAGAAGGTGATTGAAGGGAAATGGGATCCTCCATGGGCTATTGTTCAGGATGTGAAGAGGGTCAAGGAGATGAAGGACAACTTCAATGTGATCTTCCAGCATGTGTTCAGAGAAGGAAACTCAGTGGCAGATTTTATAGCTAACATTGTTTTTTCTTTTGCAGGTACATCTGAATTTCACGCATTTTCTGAACTGTCTTGTGCAGGGAGGAGTTTAATCAATCTTGAGAAATCCTAAATTCCTAATCTTAGGGTCATAATAGCAATGAGGAGAGCACCAGATTAATGGTATCATATGAATTGTTTATGCACCTACCTGCTTATCTCTTTTGGTTTATGTTGCATTGTGTGTTATTAGGGTACATGTCAGTGGTATTAGCATGGTTACATGCTCATTTTGCCATATCTTGATAGTTCACAAAAGTTATAGGAGAAGCAGGTTATGGATTGTGCATCATTACACTGACCACTTCAGCACACCACTCAGACTACTTCAGCATAATTCAGCAGCCTTCAGCACACTTAAGTAGACTACTTCAGCACAATACTCAGACCACTTCAGCACACCACTCAGACTACTTCAGCATAAGTCAGCACACTTCAGCACACTTCGACACAATTTAGCATACTACTTCAGCACACTTCAGCAGACTACTTCAGCACAAATCAACACACTTCAGCATGCTTCAGCACACTTCAGCAGAATACTTCAACACACTTCAGCAGATTACTTCAGCACAATGCAGCACACTTCAGCATACTTCAGCACACTGCAGCAGACAACTTCAACACACTTCAGCAGAATTCTTCAGCAAACTACTTCAGCACACTTCATCCCACTTCAGCATATTGGGTTTGTTTTAAATTGTGTGTTGTTAGGGTACATTGGAAGTATCTTGATAGTGCACAGGAGTTATGGGAGAAGCAGGTTATGGATGGTGCAACATGATATGGTTATGAGAAGTCCAAATGTGAAAAATCTAGCTGATCTTGAGCTTATAAGTTTCTGGACATTGGTATTGCACTTCCCAGTGGTATTAGCATGGTTTCATGCTCAACCTGGGGGTGTGATGACAATGTGCACAACAAGCCATACTAAGGAAGATGATTTTGATGGATTAGAGCTCATTAGATCAATCGATTGGTGTAGTTGTTTGGAGTCCACATTTGCCTTTGGAATACCCTGCCGCCTGGTGAGAGCTTTAGAGGTGCTACTTGGTATTTTCTATTGGCCTTTGGATTCACATACACTATCAGGAGATTGAATCTTTCAGCTTTGCATGTTGTAATAGTTGGTATTTCTATTTTTAGATTATTAGCGTTTAAATTTGCTAGTAGTTTAGTACATTTTAGATTATATTTGGGACTTCTTGTAATTTTGGACCCTATTTTTTGGGATTTATATATATATATATATTATCCACTAGACGGCATGTCTAGTGGTGTATTTGCTAAAAAAAAAAAAAAGTCGGCTAGTGGATTGCTTAAAAAAAACCCTAAACCCTAAACTAGGGTTGTGGATATTCTGAGTTCTATGATGGATCAAGATGGGAAATCGATTAGAGGTGATAAAGGAACATCTAAGGGAGCTGGAAGACTAGATAGCCCAGCTCAAACAGGTCATAGCAAGAAGAAGGGCAATGGAACAGTAATTTCTGAAAAAACTAGAAATATTTTGGCATATGTAGATGGTGTTCCTGTTTATGCATTGGAGAAGGGACATGATGAGGCTGTTCATATGAAGGTTATAGATGATTTAGTGGGGCTAGACCAGCATACAGGACAAGGGAAGATGGGGGAATCCAATGGAACAATTATTTCTGTGCAGGCAGCTACAATAAATCCTGGACTGGCCAAGATTTATGAGATGCAATTTCAATTGATGCATGCTGCTGCTTCATCTGTGGAGCAGACCAAGGAGCTTGAATTGGTGGATAAAGAGTTTCAGCAAGCAATTGTGCCAAGAGAATCTGGAGAAATAGAGGAGGTACCAATTGAATCTGGAACTGATAAAATAATGCAATTAAACCTTAATGTTCCATTGAAGACTCCTCTTCAGCATTTGCATGATCTTGTTACTCATGTGTTACCAACTGAGGAAGATATCCAGGGACAAAATATAATGGAGGATGAAGGAGATGATGAATCAACTGCTGAAAATTTCAAGCAAGTATCTAGGGATGGGGATCTACCCACAGCCAGTGCTAAAGGAGGAAAGAAGACAAAGAAGAACCAAAATAAAGAGGTTGCTCAACCTTCAAGAATTATGCCCAGGAGGGCAGCTTCTGTATCTAAATAAGGATGATTAAGACACTTATTTGGAACATAAGGTCTATAAAAACTCAACAGGCCTTTCCTAGAGTGATTAATATGAATATGGAGCATAATTTTTGTGTTGTTGCATTGATGGAACCTTTTCAAAAGAAATGATTCATTAATAGATATAGAAGGAGGTTGAATATGGAGACTGCTTATGCAAACATCAATGGGAAAATATGGTTATTTTTGATTCAATAGTAGAGTGGGAACTTGTGGAAGATACTGAACAACAAGTCACTGTGAAAGTGTTTCATCATGAGTTGGGGCAGCATATGATGATGACATTTGTCTATGCAAAATGTTCAGCAATGGAGAGGCTAGAATTGTGGGATCATTTGTATTACTTAGCAAGTGATATGGAGTTGCCATGGTTGGTAAGGGGGGATTTTAATGTAGTGTTGCATGAAGATGAGAAGATTGGGGGACTGCCAGTGTATCCTCCAGAATATGAGGACTTTGCCTTTTGTGTTAAATCTTGTGGATTGTTTGAACAAGGGTACAAAGGGAGTCCCTTTACATGGTGGAATGGGAAGTCTAATGCCCAGTGTATATTCAAGAGGCTGGACAGAATCGTTGTGAACTTCCCTTTACAGAATATGTTGCCTACTATTGAAGTGGAACACCTTATTAGATTTGGTTCAGATCTTGCTCCTTTACTGATGAGTTGTGTGAGCAGACTGTTAATTGTATCAAGCCATTCAGATTTCTAAATTTCTGGACCAAGCATGATACTTTCAAGGAGGTGGTGAGGCAGAATTGGGAATCTGACTTTATAGGTGATCCATTTCTTATGTTCAAGTAGAAGATCAAGAAGGTAAAGGCAACTCTTTCAAAGTGGAGTAAGGACACTTTTGGAGATATATTCAAGAAGTTGGCTATTCTGGAAGACATAGTTAAGGTCAAGGAGATGCTCTTTGAGGAGGATCCAACAATTGAAAATAGAATTGTTCTACAAAGGGCTCAATAAGAGTTGAAGAAATATATTTGAACATTGAGGAGCAATATTGGAAGAAAAAGGCTGGTATGAATTGGTTTGCAGAAGGGGACAGGAACACTAGCTTTTTTCACAATCATGTGAATGGAAAAAGAAAGAAACTGCAATTGAAGAGGATAAAAAATTCTAATGGGATGTGGGTTGAAAGTCAAGAGCAAATGGTTGATGCTGCAGTGGAGTTCTATAGAAGACAATTCTCAAATGAAGGAGATACCTTTGATTTCTATTTATTAAATAATGTACCATTAATGTTTACATTGGAGCAGAATATGGAGTTAAGTAGGATGCCAACAATTGAAGAAGTGAAAGGGGCTGTATTTGCACTTAGTGGGGACAGTGCTAGTGGTCCTGATGGTTTCACTGGTGTGTTCTATCAATCTTGTTGGGATATTGTTGATAGATACATTCACAATATGGTTCTGCAATTTTATGGGGGAGCAACACTAGAAATTTTATGGGGGAGCAACACTACCAAAATCCATAACACACACTAATCTAGTTCTGTTGCCAAAGAAGCTTAGAGTGGAGACTTTTTCTGACTTAAGACCTATCAGTTTAAGCAATTTTGTTAACAAGGTGATGTCTAGGGTGCTACATGACAGATTGGAGAAGTTTCTTCCATCACTGATGTCTCTTAATCAATCAGGATTTATGAAGGGTAGGCGTATATTTGAAAACATCCTATTGACACAAGAGATAGTGACAGATATAAGGCTAAGGGGTAAGCCAGCTAATGTGGTAAGTAAGCTGGATATGGCTATGGCTTATGACAGGGTCTCATGGAAATATTTTCTTTATGTGTTGAGAAGGATGTGGTTTTCAGAACACTTCATTAACATGGTTTGGAACTTGGTGTCAAACAATTGGTATTCTGTATTGGTGAATGGACAAGCATCAGGATTCTTCAAGTCTACTAGAGGTGTGAAATAAGGTGATCCCTTGTCTCCAGCCTTGTTCATATTTTTAGCTGAGGTGTTATCAAGATCCTTGAACAAACTGTTTGAGGATAAATCCTTTGTGGGGTTTGGAATGCCTAAATGGTCAGATCCTTTGAATCATCTAGCTTATGCTGATGATACTAATATATTTGCATCTGCTCATCCTCCATCTTTGAGTAAGATAATGAAACTGTTGGGAGAATATGAGAAAGTGTCTGGTCAGATGATAAACAAAGCTAAAGGTTCCTACTACATGCATGATAAGGTGGGGCATGGTATATCTCAAGCAGTGGGGGATATTACTGGTTTCATACGAGGTAAATTCCCTTTTACATACCTTGGATGTCCTATTTTCTATACTAGAAGGAGAAAGGAATACTATGATGATCTTATCAAGAATGTGAAATCTAAGCTGCACTCATGGAAAGGCAAGTTGTTATCATTCGGAGGTAAATCAACACTTATTTCTAGTGTATTGCAAAGCATGCCAATTCTTATGCTCTCATTTCAGGATCCTCCAAGGAACATTTTAGAACATCTTCATAAGTTGTTTGCAAGATTTTTCTGTAGCACTAAGGATGAGGGAAGAAGAAGGCACTGGGCTTCTTGGCAAAATCTATGTCTACCTAAAGAAGAATGGGGATTGGGGTTCAGATCCTTACATGATGTCTCTAAGGCATTGTTTGCTAAGCTTTGGTGGAGGTTTAGAACCACAAAGTCACTTTGGTCCAAATTCATGTGGATCAAATATTGTAAGAAGGAGCTGTCTACAGTGGTTCAGTTTAGAGAAGGATCCCATGTTTGGAGGAAAATGTTGACTGCTAGGGAGACTGTGGAGCATGAGATTCTATGGGGGTTGAATAGTGGAACAACAAATATATGGCATGAGAATTGGACAGGTTTGGGAGCACTATATCATATACTTCCAGAAGATTTTCATATCAATGAAGATCTTCAAGACGTATCAGAATTAACTCAGGAAGGAACATGGAATGAGGAGTTACTGGAGCAAAACTTTACGGAGGAAATTGCTGAACATGTAAAGTCCAATTTATATTATGAGGGATGCGAGGAACATTGGGACAACCCATACTAGATGCCAACCCCATCGGGTAAGTTTAGTGTGAGTAGTGCTTGGCAGATTCTAAGACATAGATCTAATCCTCAAAATGAATTCAAGCATGTGTGGATAAAAGATTACCATTTAAGATTTCTTTTTTCTTATGGAGATTGTGGAGGGGGAAAATTGCTACTGATGATATTTGGAGAAGACAAGGGCAGATTGTGGTGTCTAAATGCTGGTGTTGTCAACAGCCAAAAGAGGAAATTATTGAGCACATATTCCTCACGGGTGTTACTGCCTCTAAAGTGTGGAATGTATTTATGAGAGCTGCAGGAATCACAGTACCATTGGTGCAATTGAAGCAAGTCATCAGACACTGGTGGAATGCACAGTGTTGTCCTAAACTAAAGCCATTGTTACAAGCTGCTCCAACTATTATTACTTAGGAACTTTGGAAGAAGAGAAATGCAGGAAAACATGGAGGTGCAGTTTCTACACACATGGTGATCCATGAAGTAAATAGAACATTACATTACTTGGCAAGTGTGAGGTATGGTTGGTTACCTAATATTCGTTTGTTATGGCCAGATATGATACAACACTTTGAAAGATACAAGCCTGATATAATTACAAGGAGAGTCACATGGCAGCTTCCTTTCCAAGGGTGGTACAAATGCAATACAGATGGGGCATCAAGGGGTAATCCAAGTCCTAGCTCACTAGGATTCTCGGTGAGGAATGATGAAGGGGATCTAGTTTATGCAAAGGCAGTCGACCTGGGGGAGACAACAAATGTAGTAGCAGAAGCTAAGGCCATTGTTCAATGGCTGGCATATTGTGTAGAACATAACCTTCACCCCCTCATCTTGGAGACATATTCATTGGTGATGAAAAGCTGATTGAAGGGGAATGGGATCCTCCATGGGCTATGTTCAGGATGTGAAGAGGATCAAGGAGATGAAGGACAACTTCAATGTGATCTTCCAGCATGTGTTCAGAGAAGGAAACTCAGTGGCGATTTTATAGCTAACATTGTTTTTTCTTTTGAAGGTACATATGAATTTCACTCATTTTCTTAACTGCCTTGTGCAGGGAGGAGTTTAATCAATCTTGGAAAATTCCAAATTCCTAATCTTAGGGTCAGAATAGAAAAGAGGAAAGCACCAGATTAATGGTATCATACGAATTGTTTATGCACATACCTGCTTATCTCTTTTGGTTTGTGTTACATTGTGTGTTATTAGGGTACATATCAGTGGTATTAACATGGTTACATGCTCATTCTGGCAGTATCCTGATAGTTCAAAAAATTTATAGGAGAAGCAGGTTATGGATGGTGCATCATTCCACTGACCACTTCAGCACACCACTCAGGCTACTTCAGCACACCACTCAGGCTACTTCAGCATAATTCAGCACACTTCAGCACAATTTAGCAGAATACTTCTGCACAATTCAGCAGATTACTTCAGCACAATACTCAGACCAGTTCAGTACACCACTCAGACTACTTCAGCATAAGTCAGTTCACTTCAGCACAATGTAGCAGGCTACTTCAGCACACTTCAGCAGACTAATTCAGCACAAATCAACACACTTCAGCATGCTTCAACATACTTCAGCACATTATAGCAGACTACTTCAACACTCTTCAGCAGATTACTTCAGCACAATGCAGCACACTTCAGCATACTTCAGCACACTACAATAGACAACTGCAGCACACTTCAGCAGAATCCTTCAGCAACTTATTTCAGCACACTTCAGCACACTTTAGACCACTTCAGCATATTGGGTTTATTTTAAATTGTTTGTTATTAGGGTACATTGGAAGTATCTTGATAGTGCACAAGATTTATAGGAGAAGCAGGTTTTGGATGGTGCAACATGAAATTGTGATGAGAAGCCAAAATGTGAAAAATCTAGCTGATCTTGAGCTTTTAAGTTTCTGGACATTGGTATTGGACTTCCCAGTGGTATTAGCATGGTTTCATACTCAACCTGGGGGTGTGATGACAATGTGCATAACAAGCCATAATAAGGAAGATGATCTTGATGGATTTGAGCTCATTAGATCAATCGATTGGTGTAGTTGTTTGGAGTCCATATTTGCCTTTGGAATGCATACCCTGGCACCTGGTGAGAGCTTTAGAGGTGCTAATTGGGATTTTCTATTGGCCTTTGGATTCACTTACACTATCAAGAGATTGAACCTTTCATCTCGACATGTTGTAATAGTTGGAATTTCTATTTTTAGATTATTAGCGTTTAAAGTTGCTAGTAGTTTAGTACATTTTAGATTTTATTTGGGCCTTCTTCTAATTTTGGACCCTTTTTTTGGGGTTATATATATATATATATATTATCCACTAGATTGCATGTCTAGTGGTATATTTGCAAAAAAAAAAAAAAAAGAGGCTCTGGTAAAAAAAAAGCTCTCGTTTTCTCTCTAGCTTGGGCGATTATGGAGCTTTGAGAAGCAGCCATGGCTACCATGTCTCTCCTCAGCTTCATGCTGTGGGAGAGTCCAGTCAAAACCCAAAAGAAACCAACAAAATTCATAATAAAAAACAAACATATGCTGCACGAACAATTGGAAACAAATCTGCCGCGTCGAACTCGAAAATTGAATTACGTCCAGTCACTGTTATTCATGGAGAACCAACTATTGAATTCACCATTGAAGAGGTTAATACATTCATTGTTGAAGAAGGACTACATCAAGCAGTAATTCTGAAATTTTCCTATGGAAAACCAGATCTTCAGGAATTGCGACAGTGTATTCCAAAAAAATTCGACGTCAAAGGATTGTGTAACGTTGGACAACTGGAATATCGACATATATTGGTAAAGTTTGATCTTTTTGATGAATTTTTTCAGGCTTTATCAAGAAATACTGGTTATATAGTAGCAAAAGGAGAATAATTCTTTTATAGAACTTTCCCATGGACGATATGATTTAATCCGCGAGAAGAGACGTCAAAAGCAGTGGTATGGATCTCTTTACCAGATTTGCCTGCAAATTTCTTCATAAAAAGATCATTAATGTCCATAGCTTCAGCAGTGGGAAAACCATTAGCAGTGGACAAAGCGACACAAGATAGAACGCGACCAAGCACGACGAGGGTTAAGGTGTTAATTGATTTACTAGGCAAACATCCTAAGCGAGTTAGGCTTAATGTTGTGGATACAAATTCTGGAAGGTTGGTCAAACATTACCAGCAGATAGTATATGATAATCTACCAAAATATTGTACATGTTGTAAACATCAAGAGCATGATGAAAGATCATGTCAATTGAGGATTGAGAAAACTACTGATGATGTTGATCCAGTGAATGAAGTTGAAGGGTTGGGCAGTTTTGACAAATTAGAAGGTGATGCTAGGGAGTATCTCAATACAAAAAGGGCTGGACAACTGGTAGATGGAACAACAAATAATAGAGTCGAGCAGCAGGTGTTGCAACATGACGATAATAAGATTGAGAGCACTGTTAATAATGATCGTGTACTACCTACTGATGTTTTGGCGTTAGTTGAGGAGATGAGCAAACTTGAAAAATTACAAGGGGATGCTAGGGATTTTTTAAATGCTAAATCGCAGGAAAAAACTAATGCGTCAAGCCGTGCCGATATTCCAGTTGATGGTCCACAATCAACTACTGTTAATGCAACTAATAAGGCTGGTGCTGGTGAGGAAACTGGTGCAACTGTTCCAGTTGGTGAAGCCTTTGATAGAGTTGCTCAGGACTTGAAGGATGCAAAAAGTTATATGGTTGATCGAGGTTTAGCTGGGGAGTCTAAAGGTTCACAATTGGAGGCTAATGTTGCACTGAATAAAACTAGTAGTCGACCAAAATCAGGGGTAAATGCTGATGCACAAGATACTGCAGTGTCAGATGAGAAGCAAGAATTTGAAAGTGTTGATGATTTGGGTACTGTAGGTGCTACAGGTATGGAACCAGTTGTTAGGCACAATAATGTTAGAAAGGAGCAGATAAATAATCACCAGGTACAAGGTGCAAAGAAGAAAGGAAATGGGATAGTTGAAGCCCCTGCACAAATACTCAATAGTCCAGTGCATTCTGTTGCTGCTCATACTCAAGCAATTGATGCATTAAATTCAGACCTTCAAGGTGTACAACAATATAAAGGTGGAGACTTTACAGTGGTAAATCGATCAAACATGTCATCTAACAAAAAGAATATTCGAGGTTGCACAAATCAGGCTATAGATGTGAATAACCTCAGGTGTTCTAATTCCTTTGATGTGTTGGTAAATGAATCTGTGGTGAGGGATGTTAAGAAGAACATACAGCAGGTTGGCCAAGATTTAACATCAACAACTAGTTTGTCTAACTGTCCAGGCAGTGGAAAGCCACAACAATTCATGAAGAATGCAAGTTTAAAAGATCTTGCTCTTGTTCCTGTTGGCGAGCAAATGACTGGGGCAGTATCTAACACAGTCTCAAAGGTGAACTTCGTGGAGGAACTAACGAGTAATCATGCACATAGATCCAATGCTCCGAACTTACATTTTTCTCGTCCGTAGGTGGAAAAAATAATCAAAGATGCCCAGAACGCAATGATGTTGCATACTAATATGGTTAAACAACCATTGGTTACATTGAACACTTCCGTCTTTGAAGTACCATCTCAATCGTTGGTGTCGTGTGCAGAACATGGTGGTTCCACAGGAAATAACAATGAGGTTAGTAAAGCAAATGTGAGGGTGATGGCGATTAAATCTAAGCTATGGGCTGACCAACCTGAGTATGATGATGAAGATGACTGGGGTATTGATTTTGCGGAGGACTCTACTGATGAAGGTGAGAGGTGTAGAGGTGATGAGGAAATGTTATTAGTAGGGTCTCCAGTTTTTCCAAATACTGGAAGTACTTCCATGTTAACATCAGGTAGCAAGTTAAATGCTAAAGCTCCTGATTTTATCCCTAAGTCTAGGAAGCAACATAATACAACAGGTGCAACAATGATTGAATTTCCAGCATCAAAACATCATGGAGATCATATTTTGTCGAGCAGTCCAGCTGCTAGTCCAGTAATAAATCTACCAGAACAGCAGCAACAACAATTGAACGTAAATGAGCAGCAGTTGAATGCAAGCAATCCTGGATCGATTGGGCATCAGCAGCTTGCAAACAAGTCTGGAGCAATGTCGACTATGCAGCAGTAGATTTTAATGACCAATTCAGATGCTATTTGTGGGACTAATATATATGCAGTAATAGTAGCAAGTCATGGACAACAACAACTTAATGTAAACAACTCAGGAGATGTACAACAACAGCATGTTACAAGAGTTCTAACAATCAGTGTGGAGGAAAGAAAATTTCTGGATGAAATGGTAAGTTCTAAACCTGCAATTTTGTTAAATCAAACTACTTTGAGCACTAGACAGGTGAGTAAAACCAGAAAGAAGATGAAAGACATGGAGTTGAAGCAAAGCAAAATAACCTTGGTAAATATTCATGAGACAAAGGCCTTGATGGCACAAGGTTTTGATCAGGACATGGTCAATCCGGTGAAAATAGGCAGAGATATATATGAAGAGGGAGAGGAAGATGAACTTCTAAGTAAATGTTGAGCAGAGGCAGCAAGGAAAGGTGACTTATCGCCTATGTATAGCGGAAAAAAGAAGAAGGCACACACAAGAGAAAAAAGTTGGGACGACAAGATGAGCGAAGATATGAACATAAGGCGACTCCCAATGAGAGTTGCCAAGCAAAAATAAGTTTACCCAACTACGTGAACAAAGTCCACTCGTTCTAAGAAGAAGACATGAAATTTGAAGACATTTTGAAGAGGGTAGAGGATGAAGACAAACGTCTACAAGTTGAAGACTTCACAAAATTAGAGAAGGGAGGACATCACTGTTATTTCTACATATTTTTATTCTACCATCACATTAGCATAATCTTATGTAATATCATCAAAAAGTATTTTATAAACTCTGTGATGATCATAGAATATTTAGTACTAGCTAGTTCTTTCTTTTTACATGCATGCTAGTAGGTGAGGCTTTTTATTTTCCTCAATAGGATTAGTAAGGTAAGGTTTAGCCTAGTTTGTGTTGATCTAGCCCTATGACTTTGGAAAGATATCCAAATGGCTATGAGATTATATGACCTCGTGAGACTTTGCCGGCATCTACACCATGATTCCTCTACATGAGGTTGCCATAAGGGCATTGTGAGGCGCAGAGGAGTGATTATGTCGCCAAGGCATATAGGCAACATTACTGGTGCTATTGTCCCCCTTATTTGTACTCTTCCTATGTGGTTCTTTTTCATTTTTTAGTATTAATAAAACTAGCCCTAGGATCCCGCCTAGTGGATTTGCTTAAAAAAAAAGAAAAAGAGAGGCTCTAGCGATTTGAGAGGCGATTAGGGAGACTAGAGAGAGAAACAGCTCTCATGGCCACTCCAGCCACTGCCCAACCTTCAATGGAGGTTGGGAAGTCATCTTCAACCCTCAAACAAATCTCCCAAACACCTGCTAACCCTGCAAACATCCAAAACTATGCGAAAATCCTTCAGCCCCAAGCATTAAATGCTCTCATGCACGTAAACCCTCTAAACCTAAAACCAGTCGAGTTTTTACATGGAGAACTAATGGTGATTTGGAAGAAGTCAGAAGTTAAGCAATCCATTGTACAACAAGGATTACATCTAGCAGCTCTTGGGAAGTTTTCATATGGTAAACCAATGATCCAGGAGTTGACGAAGGCTATTCCAATCCAGTGCGAACTTAAAGGATCATGCTCGATAGGTTTGATTGAAGACAATCATGTTTTGATCAGGCTATATTTAATGGAGGACTATATTCACCTTCTATCGAAGCCAGCATTCTATTTGAAGGCTCAAGGAGAGTTTTGGCAGATGAGATGTACAAAGTGGAGTCCATGGTGGTCGCCACATGTGGAAACACCAGTTGCTATTGCTTGGATTTTGTTTCAAGACATACCTCCTAATTTCTTTGGTAAGGATTTTGTTTTCTCTTTGGCTAATGCAGTAGGTAGAACTTTACATGTTGATTTGGCTAGCCAAAATGGTACACGATCTAGTTGTGCAAAGGTTAAGGTGGGGGTCAATCTACTAGCTACTTTGCCACAAAGAATAAAAATCATTGAGGAAGCAGATGATACTGGTCCTGAGGAGTCTAAATGGATCAAGATAAGGTATGATTACATGCCTAAGTATTGCAAGGCATGTAAGAAATAAGACACAAATAAGAGGAGTGCTGGGTGATTCACCCAGAATTGCACAACAATGTTGGAGGAGAAGGCAATGAGCAAAGCAAGGAGAGGGTTGTAGTTGTGAGTGATGCAACTGGGACAGCTGCAAACTCATCTAAAGTTTTGTCAAGTGGAAAAGTACTTGGTAAGTCTACTGATAATAATGCAAAGCAATAGTGGATGCATGCAAGAAAGAATAAGTATCAAAGGGACAATAGAGGATACATTATTGAAGATAAGAATGGAAAGGAAGCTAACAAGGGAAAAGGTAAGGCCAAAGTTGAAGAAATTGCAATTAAGAACAAATTCAATGCTTTGGAGGTGGAAGAATTGTTGAATCCCACTTTGCAAATTACAGAAGGCAAAGGATAAGATCACAACAATGGTAATAAGAAGGATCAAGGGGAAGGGCAGTCTAAGAGGGTCCAGGAGAAGGTAGGTGGAATCAAGAATGGAAAGTTGAATCCTAATCCTAATGATAATGGGAATAAAGTGGCTGGAAACTCAAATCCTACTGGAGAAGGGAGTCGAGAGGATCTAAGACGTGTGAAGAAGGAAGCAGTTGAAAAGGTTTTGGAAAAGAAGAATCTTGAGAATCCTATTCCTAAAGGGATTCATTCAGCTGGTCATATTACTCACCAAGATTTGATAAAGGGAAATGATCAGTTATCTGAGGAAAGGGTGATGAAAGAAGCTACTATTGAGTGGGTTCATAGAACTTTTGGTACTAGTAAAGAGGATATCATCTTAATGTGACCACCAATCAATCATGTCAAGAAATTCCTTCCCAATCCCATGTAGATTCTGATCAACTGGAGGGAGTAATGGAGGTGAATTCTTTCAAAGTCTTGTGTAGTGATGAGGTAGAGGTAATGGGGATCAAGTTGGTACTATAATGATAACAGGAGATAGAGATAATGAGGCAAATGAGCAGCAATTAAAAACTGGCAATGTGGAATTAGCTACAGTTAACCCTAGCAATATTAGGGTTGATTATGAGGTGATTTCTATGAACAAACAATCAAGGAACTCAACTGGATTTGTTGAAGAATTGATAAAACAAGTAGGAAATCAAGGTGGAGCTTCTCCAATGTCTCAGAGTAATAAGATAGGCAATGGAACAGTAAAAACTAGTTTTTCTGGGAAAATTTTGGCTTATGTTGATGGGGCTCCGATTTATGCATTGATGGAAGAAAATACTAGGAATGTTCATATGGATGTAGAGAAGGATACAGTGTCCAAAAACCAACAAAAAGTTTATGGGAAGGGGGAGGATCTCAATGGAACAGTAACTCAGGCAGCTTTTGCCAGTTTTGATACAGTGAACCCTAGCCTGGATTCTGTGTATGAGCTTCAATTTAAAATGATACAGGAGAAGAAAGGAGATGTGGAAAGGAAGTCTGACAAATATGAAGCAGCATTAACACCTAAAGATCCAGGTGAACAAGCCATAAGACCTTGGGAATGTGATGCACTGCCTATGGCATGTTCATCTGGAACTGGAGATCCTCTATAAATTAAAGTTAATGTGCCATTGAAGTCTCCTAATCAGGTGTTGCATGATCTCATAACTCATCAGGAAATGCCAATGGAGATTCAGAATGTGTTGGTTGAACAACAACAACAATTTGAAGATGATGGAGATGGTGAATCCACGACAGAAAATTTCAAGGAAGTAATGAGAGAAGGGGATGTATCTCCTAGGGCAGCTTCTAGAAGTGGAAAAAAAGGAAAGAAGAACAAACAGAAAGAGAAGAAACAACCTATAAGGATTATGCTCAGGAGGACAGCTTCTTTATCTAAATAATGATGATTAACACACTCATTTGGAACATAAGGTCTGTAAAAACTCAACAGGCCTTTCCTAGAGTGATTAATATGAATAGGGAGCATAAATTTTGTGTTGTTGCATTAATGGAACCTTTTCAAAAGAAAGGATTCATTAATAGATAGAGAAGAAGGCTGAATATGGAGATTGTTTATGCAAACATTAATGGACAAATATGGTTATTTTTTGATTCAATAGTAGAATAGGAACTGGTGGAGGATACTGAACAACAAGTCACTGTGAAAGTGTTTCATCATGAGTTGGGACAACATATGATGATGACATTTGTCTATGCTAAGTGTTGAGCAATGGAGAGGCTGGAATTATTGGATTATTTGTATTATTTAGCAAGTGATATGGAGTTGCCATGGTAGGTAGGAGGAAATTTTAATGCAGTGTTGCATGAAGATGAGAAGATAGGGGGACTGCAAGTGTATCCTCCTGAATATGAGGACTTTGCCTTTTGTGTTAAATCTTGTGGATTGTTTGAACAAGGGTACAAAGGAGTCCATTTACATGGTGGAATGGAAGGTCTAATGCACAATGTATATTCAAGAGGCCGGATAGAATCTTTGGGAATGTCCTTTTCAGAATATGTTACCTACTATTGAAGTGGAACATCTTATTAGAACTGGTTCAGACCATGCTCCTTTGCTGATGAGTTGTGGTGAGCAGGCTGTCAGTTGTATCAAGCCATTCAGATTCCTAAATTTCTGGACCAAGCATGATACTTTCAAGGAGGTGGTGAGACAAAATTGGGAAGCTGACTTTATAGGTGATCCATTTCTGATGTTCAAGCAGAAGCTCAAGAAGGTAAAGGCAGCTCTATCAAAGTGGAGTAGGGACACTTTTGGAGATATATTCAAGTAGTTGGCTATTCTAGAATACATAGTTAAGGTCAAGGAGATGCCGTTTGAGGAGGAGCCAACAATTGAACATAGAATTGTTCTACAAAGGGTTCAATCAGAGTTGAAGAAATATCTGAGCATTGAGGAGAAATATTGGAGGCTGGTATGAATTGGTTTTCTAAAGGGGACAGGAACACTAGCTTTTTTCACAATCATGTGAATGGAAAAAGAAAGAAACTGCAATTGAAGACGATACAAAATGCTAGTGGGATATGGGTTGAAAGTCAAGAGCAAATGGTTGATGCTGCAATGCAGTTCTATAGAAGACAATTCTCCAATGAAGGTGATACCTCTAATTTCTCGTTATTAAATAATGTACCATCCATGGTTACATTGGAGCAGAATATGGAGTTAAGTAGGATGCAAACAGTTGAAGAAGTGAAAGGGGATGTATTTGCACTTAGTGGGGACAGTGCTAGTGGTCCTGATGGTTTCACTGGTGTGTTCTATCAATCTTGTTGGGATATTGTTGATAGAGACATTCACAATATGGTTCTGCAATTTTATGGGGGAGCAACACTACCAAAATCCATAACACACACTAATCTAGTTCTGTTGCCAAAGAAGCTTAGAGTGGAGACTTTTTCTGACTTAAGACCTATCAGTTTAAGCAATTTTGTTAACAAGGTGATGTCTAGGGTGCTACATGACAGGTTGGAGAAGTTTCTGCCATCACTGATGTCTCTTAATCAATCAGGATTTGTGAAGGGTAGGACTATATTTGAAAACATCCTATTGACGCAAGAGATAGTGACAGATATAAGGATAAGGGGTAAGCCAGCTAATGTGGTAATTACGTTAGATATGGCTAAGGCTTATGACAGGGTCTCATGGAAATATTTCCTTCATGTGTTGAGAAGGATGGGGTTCTCCGAACACTTCATTAACATGGTTTGGAATCTGGTGTCAAACAATTGGTATTCTGTATTGGTGAATGGACAAGCGTCAGGATTTTTCAAGTCTACTAGAGGTGTGAAACAAGGTGATCCCTTGACTCTAGCCTTGTTCATATTGTTGGCTGTGGTGTTATCAAGATCATTGAACAAACTGTTTGAGGATAAATCCTTTGTGGGATTTGGAATGCCTAAATTGTCAGATCCTTTGAATCATCTAGCTTATGCTGGTGATACTGTTGGGAGATTATGAGAAAGTGTCTGATCAAATGATAAACAAAGCTAAGAGTTCCTAGTACATGCATGCTAAGGTGGGTCATGGAATTTCTCAAGCAGTGGGGGGTATTACTGGTTTCACACGAGGTAAATTCCCTTTTACATACCTTGGATACCCTATTTTCTATACTATAAGGAGAAAGGAATACTATTATGATCTTATCAAGAAGGCTAAAGATAAGATACACTCATGGAAAGGCAAGTTTTTATCATTTGGGGGTAAAGCAGCACTTATTTCTAGTGTATTGCAAAGCATACCAGTTCATATGTTCTCAGTTCTGGACCCTCCAAAGAACATTTTAGAACATCTCCATAAGTTTTTTGCAAGATTTTTCTGGAGCACAAAGGAGGAGGGAAGATGCAGGCACTGGGCTTCTTGGAAAAACCTATGTCTACCTAAAGAAGAAGGGGGATTGGGTTTCAGATCCTTACATGATGTCTATAAGGCATTTTTTGCTAAGCTTTGGTGGAGGTTTAGAACTACAAAGTCACTATGGTCCAACTTCATGTGGAACAAATATTGTAAGAAGGAGCTGCCTACAGTAGTTCAGTTTAGAGAAGGATCCCATGTTTGGAGGAAACTGCTGAATGCTAGGGAGGATGTTGAGCATGAGATTCTATGGGAGTTGAATAGTCGAACAACAAATATGGCATGAGAATTGGACAGGTTTGGGAGCACTATATCGTGTACTTCCAGAAGATTTTCATATCAATGAAGATCTTCAAGATGTATCATAATTAACTCAGAAAGGAACATGGAATGAGGAGCTACTGGTGCAAAACTTTACAGAGGAAATTTTTGAACATGTAAAGTCCAATGTACATTATGAGGGATGCGAGGAACAATAGGACAACCCATACTGGATGACAACCCCATCGGGTAAGTTCAGTGTGAGTAGTGCTTGGCAGATTCTGAGACATAGATCTAATCCTTAAAATTAATTCAAGCATGTGTGGATAAAAGGATTACCATTTAAGGTTTCTTTTTTCTTATGGAGACTGTGGAGGGGGAAAATTTCTACTGATGACACTTGGAGAAGACAAGGGCAGATTGTGGTGTCTAAATGCTGGTGTTGTCAACAGCCATAAGAGGAAACCATTGAGCACATAACCTCACTAGTGTTACTGCCTCTAAAGTGTGGAATTTATTTATGGGAGCTGCAGGAATCACAGTGCCATTGGTGCAATTGAAGTAAGTCATCAGACACTGGTGGAATGCACAGTGTTGTCCTAAACTAAAGCCATTGTTTCAAGCTGCTCCAGCTACTATTACTTTGGAACTTTGGAAGAAGAGAAATGCAGGAAAACATGGAGGTTCAGTTTCTACACACAGGGTGATCCATGAAGTAAATAGAACATTACATTACTTGGCAAGGGTGAGGTATGGTTGGTTACCTAATATTCCTTTGTTATGGCCATATATGATACAATACTTTGAAAGATACATGCATGTAATAATTACAAGGAGAGTGACATAGCAGCTTCCTTTCCAAGGGTGGTACAAATGCAATACAGATGGGGCATCAAGGGGTAATCCAGGTCCTAGCTCACTAGGATTCTGTGTGAGGAATGATGAAGGGTATCTAGTTTATGCAAAGGCAGTCGACCTGGGGGAGAAAACAAATGTAGTAGCAGAAGCTAAGGCCATTGTTCAAGGGCTGGAATATTGTGTAGAACATAACCTTCATCCCCTCATCTTGGATATAGATTCATTGGTGATGAAGAAGGTGATTGAAGGGGAATGGGATACTCCATGGGCTATTGTTCAGGCTGTGAAGAGGATCAAGGAGATGAAGGACAACTTCATTGTGATCTTCCAGCATGTGTTCGGAGAAGGAAACTCAGTGGCAGATTTTATAGCTAACATTGTTTTTTCCTTTGCAGGTACATCTGAATTTCACTCATTTTCTTAACTGCCTTGTGCAGGGAGGAGTTTAATCAATCTTGACAAATCCCAAATTCCTAATCTTAGGGTCAGAATAGCAAAGAGGAGAGCACCAGATTAATGGTATCATTTGAATTGTTTATGCACCTACCTGCTTATCTCTTTTGGTTTGTGTTGCATTGTGTGTTATTAGGGTACATGTCAGGGGTTATTAGCATGGTTACATGCTCATTCTAGCAGTATCTTGATAGTTAACAAAATTTATAGGAGAAATAGGTTATGGATGGTGCATCATTACACTGTCATGGGAAGCTCAAATGTGGAAAATTGTCTGAACTTGGTAAGTCTCTGGAGATTGGTATTGCACTTCCCAGTGGTATTAGCATGGTTTCATGCTCAATCTGGGGGTGTGATGCCAATGTACATAAAAGCCCATCCATCAATAGTTATGGCACCTCAGCACACTACCCAGGCACCTTCAGCACACTACTCAGACCACTTCAGCACACCACTCAGACTACTTCAGCATAATTCAGCACACTTCAGCACACTTCAGCGAACTACTTCAGCACACTTCAGCAGACTACTTCAGCACAATACTCAGACCACTTCAGCACACCACTCAGACTACTTCAGCATAAGTCAGCACACTTCAACACACTTCGGCACAATTTAGCAGACTACTTCAGCACAATACTCAGACCACTTCAGCACACCACTCAGACTACTTCAGCATAAGTCAGCACACTTCAACACACTTCGGCACAATTTAGCAGACTACTTCAGCACACTTCAGTAGACTACTTCAACACAAATCAACACACTTCAGCATGCTTCAGCATGCTTCAGCAGACTACTTCAACACACTTCAGCAGACTACTTCAGCACAGTTCAGCAGACTACTTCAGCATAATGCATCACACTTTATCATACTTTAGCACACTGCAGCAGACAACTCAACACACTTTATCAGAATTCTTCAGCAAACTACTTCAGCACACTTCATCCCACTTCAGCATATTGGGTTTGTTTTAAATTGTGTGTTCTTAGGGTATATTGGAAGTATCTTGATAGTGCACAGGAGTTATAGGAGAAACAGGTTGTGGATGGTGCAACATTATATTGTGATGAGAATTCCAAATGTGAAAAATCTAGCTGATCTTGAGCTTATAAGTTTCTGGACATTGGTATTGCCCTTCCCAGTGGTATTAGCATGGTTTCATGCTCAATCTAGGGGTGTGATGACAATGTGCAGAACAAGCCATACTAAGGAAGATGATTTTGATGGATTAGAGCTCATTAGATCAATCGATTGGTGTAGTTATTTGGAGTCCACATTTGCCTTTGGAATGCATACCCTGGCGCCTGGTGAGAGCTTTAGAGGTGCTACTTAGTATTTGCTATTGGCCTTTGGATTTACTTACATTGTCAGGAGATTGAATCTTTCAGCATTGCATGTTTTAATAATTGGTATTTCTATTTTAGATTATTAGCGTTTAAATTTTCTAGTAGCTTAGTACATTTTAGATTTTATTTGGCACTTCTTGTAATTTTTGGACCCTATTTTTGGGATTTTTTATATATATATTAGCCACTAGACTGCATGTCTAGTGGTATATTTTCTAAAAAAAAAAAATTAAGTCGGCTAGGGCAAAATTTAACTTAGATAACTACTTATTTAAGCAGAGAAATAGAGGGAGGGAGTACCTAGTTAGGTTAGAACAAATTGGTCAGATTTGGTTGACTCGCCGGACTTTGGCTGGATTACGGCAGGGTTCGGACATGATCCAAACCCACATAAATCAATTGCTCTAGTCAAAAGCTATTGACTCATGTAGGTTTGAGCCGTTGACTCCTTCGAAATCGACCAGTGAGAGATTTTTAGGGTTTCAGATTTTTCGATCCAAAATTACTTGATTTTGGTGGGGTTTCTAAGGTAAATAGATGAGAGATTGGGGTTGAGGGGAGGAAGGGAATTGTCTGGTGAAATTTTGGGGTGCTTTGGAGTTGTTCTGCCGCCGGCAAGCAATTTTCGGGCGACGGAGAACGGTGGTGGACTGCGGAAGGAACTGGGTGAGGAAAGAGAGGAGGGAGATTGGTTGGGAGGTGTTGGGATGGGTTCTAAGGGGTAGGGGGACTGGTTAGGACATTTATATATTATAGGGGTGTGGAGTTGTGAGTCGTTGGATCAAAAGGATCTAACGGCTGGGATGGGTGAGGGGTAAAACGGGGTCGCTTGGTTTAGTGGGGGATTTGGACAGGTTTAGTGTTTGGGATGGGTGTGTTTGGGTGTTAGGGAGAAGGACTTGGGCCTGGTTTAGAATGGCCCAGTTCGATTTTTTTAGATTTTTGTAGACAACTTAGGCTAGTTAATTAAATAATTAAATCAATTAAAATTCTAAAATTAGTTTTAACCTAGTTTCATCTAATTATAATTTAATTAATGAGTTAATTAAAAGTGAAACCATTCATATAATACCCATAATTACTTAAAGAACTAATTTTGTAATTTTCTTAGTAAAATGATTAAATTAGGCAATTAAGTATTATATTAAACTAAAAACCTAATTATGCAAGACAAATAAAAATTTAAAATATTTTGTTATTATTTATTATTTTTATAAAGTTTTAAAAGATGAATTATGACCATACAATGCAAATAATTCACAAATAAATACTTAAATTCAACAAAATCTATAAAATTAAATTATTTATTAAATTTTGTAGGAGTATGTAATAGGTGAAAAATTACATACTCACAGCTGCCCCTCTTTGCTCGGAAACACGAAGAGTTTTCAGGCAAAGACAAAGTGAGCAGTTATGAACATCTTTTACCCATTCAAATACTCCATGAGAAGCGCTTTTGAAAAGTTTGACCGAACCTCGCTTCAAAGGTTGCCTACATATCCCTAGCTATAAAGGAATCAGGTCAGTGTAGTTTTGGGAGTTTTGGTAGCTGGGACTACCGGGTAACTGTGATTTCACTGCGGCTATTGTTGTTGTTATCGTAGCTGAGCTCCTTATTACACCGAAGTAGCAAAATGAAAAAGACTAATTAAGCCTATCAGCTACCAGTTACAAGATCTCAATCTTTATACTCTAAGGCTTGGTCTTGAGTCTTGGCTTTTGCTGACTCTGACCTGGATCTTGACGCTTGTTAGCCACAGATGTTAGTTTCATCTTCTCGTCTTTCGGGTCAAGGCGGAACAGATGACTCTAATCTCGTCCTGAGCAATCCACGTCCCCACTTCCATACTTTGGGTTCGGCCTTCTCTTTTCTCCTTTTCTTTTATTCTGGATCGAAAGTTCTTCTTTTGTTCGTCTCGAATCCGTTGTCCTAAATTGCAATCTGCGCAAAGAACAAACGAACAAAATTTTCTGGCCCAGTTTTCAGTACAAAAATTTTGTGACTTATTGTAATACAATCTATGCCACTTTATTATTGAAAGCAATGAAAGGTCGAGAATGGTGTACCCGGAGTGAATGTAGACTAAGGGTTGATATCCTATGTCTAAAAGTGAAATCATCTAGGGATTCGAGACCCTATGTTGGAAAAGATCGACAGGTTATGCTGTCATCAGGAAAAGATTACCAGGTTATGCTGGCATCAGGAAAAGATCAACAGGTTGTGCTGTTGTCAGGAAAAGGATCACCAGGTTATGCAGGTGTCAAAAAAAAAAGATCACCAGGTTATGCTGGCGTCTGGAAAAGATCAACAGGTTATGTTGTTGTCAAGAAAAAAGATCACCAGGTTATGATGGCGTCTGGAAAAGATCAACAGCTTATGCTGTTGTCAGAAAAAAGATCACCAGGTTATGCTGGCGTTTGAAAAGATCAACAGGTTATGCTGTTGTTAGGCAAAAGGATCACCAGGTTATGCCGGCGTCTGGAAAAGATCAACAGGTTATGCTGTTGTCAGGAAAAAAGATCACCAGGTTATGTTGGCGTCTGGAAATGATCATTAGGTTATGGTGTTGTCAGGAAAAAAGATCACCAAGTTATGCTGGCGTCTGGAAAAGATCAACACGTTATGCTATTGTTAGGCAAAAAGATCACCAGGTTATGGTGGCGTCTGGAAAAGATCAACAGGTTATGTTGTTGTCAAGAAAAAGATCACCAAGTTATGCTTGCGTCTGGAAAAGATCAACAGGTTATGTTGTTGTCAGGAAGGATCACCAGGTTATGCTGGTGTCGGGAGAAGATCAACAAGTTATGCTGTTGTCAGGGAAAGATTACCAGGTTACGCTGGCGTCAGGAAAAGATCAACATGTTATTCTGTTGTTAGGAAAAGATCACTAGGTTATGCTGGTGTCGGGAAAAGATCAACAGGTTATGCTGTTGTCAAGAAAAATATCACCAGGTTATGCAGGTGTCGGGAGAAGATCAACAGGTTATGCTGTTGTCAGGAAAAGATCACCAGGTTATGCTGGCATTAGGAAAAGATCAATGTTATTGTCAGGAAAAGATCACCAGGTTATCTGGTGTCGGGATAAGATCAACAGGTTATGTTGTTGTCAAGAAAAAGGTTAACAGGTTATGTTGTTGTTAGTTAAAAGATCAACAGGTTATGCTGTTGTCAAGGAAAGATCACCAGGTTATGCTTGCGTTAACTAGGGAGTGGGACCCTATGTTGGCATCAACTAAGGAGTAGAATATCCTAGGTTTGACAAGGTGTAGCCAGGGATTGGAGGCCCTATACTACTTTAGGTTTGAATTATTTTCAACATCATTTCTTCCTCTTAATTTTAATAATTTTCAGGGAGTGAGTGAATGCGGGAAGGAATTTTTAGAGGAAACTCCCTTTTTGGAGTTGTCGCTGCAGAGCCACTTCTAGCCCTTGCGCAATTTCCTCTTGGGTTGCACCTGCTTCTTGCAAGGTTGCCTTTGGGTTACACCTATTCCCTTCAAACAAAGAACAATTTGTCAGTTTGAAACGGTGGTTGGATTTGCGGCCTTGATTTTCAGCCACTTGATTTCGGCCCGTCCTTTTGACAAAGATCTCAACTGCTGCTTGCTGGGGGTTGATTTCATTTCTAACCTTGGAGACCCTAGCCTTTTGAAACTTTTCCATGGCGTTTGGTCGCGTGGGGTCCAACATTTTTGACCTTGTTTTTCCTTTGTTTGCCTTTCATTTCTGACTTTTCCTCCAACTTTAACTTTAGAGCATTTGGAGTATTTCGATTTTTCAAACTTTGCCGAGATGGTTAGCCACGTGGGACTCAACCTTTCAACTTCACTCGCCTTTATAGGAACCTCAATTTGATTTTCTCCTTGCAAGGGTTTTGAGTTTGAAGCATCGACCGCTATGGCCAGTCGAGATCGACTCGATGCTCCCTGACGAGGTTAGGTGCCTTTTGGCATATTAGCCCGTGTCAACTGAGAGCCCTGTAAATCAGCTTTGCCATCCTTTCTTTTTCTTACTTTAGGAACATAGTTAAACTGAAAGGGATTGAAAGAAAATAAACAAGAGAATGAGAAATTGTACTTAGACAAGGAATATCCCTTTCGGGGAGAAAGGAGAGAAGGACTTATCTGGAGTGTTTGCAGCCTTCAATGAACATGACATGCCTCTTGGGCTGGATTCCCGATCTCTGCAAACCGTCTAACTCTCATAATTCATCACAACTATTACCCCGAGATTGAGGAACCTTGCCCCGGACTGTGTCCATGTTAGTGACCCATTATCCTTTTCCATCAGTGGTGCCCTTTGCGGGTTTTCACCATCTAACATCTCTCATTTCTCATTTCATCGCCTGGTAGTGCTCTTTGCGAGTATTCACTAACAAGACTCTCACTTTCAATTTCTCTGCTCATTGTCGCCTCACGGTGCCCGTTTGGGTTTTCACAGATAAGACTCTCTAATTTTATTTCTCTCACTTGCTTGCATCAAATCCAAATAATTGTATCCTCCAATTTTTGACATCTCTGCCGATTGATCGGAAAGACTTGAATAAGATTTTGGTGACAAGAATTTGTTTAGAATTACAACTTTGGAACCTTTCAGGCGAAAACATCGCCGAACTATCATAACATTTGCGCAGCTTAAATTTTTAGGGAAATGTGGAATTTTCTTTTGGTGTGACTGAACCCCAGAGAGAGGCTGCCTATGTATCCTTTCGGAATCAAGTCGAACGTAGTTCAGGGAAACATTTTTGTTTTGTTTTGATTTTTTGATTGATTTTTTTTGACTTTGGTTCCAAGGAGGGTGATGAAAGAAGGATAGACGACTCAAAAGTGTTTACAAAAGTTGATAGTGTTTGGAGTAGCGAGGATGAAAGCCTTCGTCATATCAGTCGGGGAGCGCTAACATTACGAAAAGGTCAAACATAATACCTTTTGACTGCATCTGCATTGACAACTGTGTCGGGGTCATTTTCTTCGATGTCCCCTAAGTATAATGCCCCTTTTGGCAACAAATTCCTTATAATGTATGGACCTTCCCAATTCAGGGAAAATTTTCCTTTCGCCTCTTTATGATGTAGGAGAATACGTATTAGGACGAGTTTCCCAACTTCGAAGTTTCTAGGCCGCGCTTTCTTGTTATAGGCGCATGCCATTCTTTGTTGGTACAACTTCCCGTGACAAACTGCGACCATTCTTTTCTCATCAATCAGGGTTAATTGTTCCTGTCGAGTTTTGACCCATTCATCATCCTCAATTTCAGCTTCAACAATGATCCGAAGAGAGGGAATTTCAACTTCTGCAGGTATTGTGGTTTCGGTGCCATAAACAAATTAATAAGGCGTGGCTCCAACCGAGGTGCGCACAATCGTGCGATATCCCAATAATGCAAAAGGCAATTTCTCGTGCCATTGCCTTGAACTTTGAATCATTTTTCTGAGGATTTTCTTGATGTTTTTATTGGCTGCTTCAACGGCACCATTGGATTTGGGTCGGTAAGGGGTGAAATTACGGTGTGTGATTTTAAACTGTTCACATACCTCCCTCATCAAGTGGCTGCTTATATTTGCAGCATTGTCAGTAATGATAGTTTTTGGAATACCAAAATGACAGATAATGTTGGGACGCACAAAGTCCACCACTGCTTTCTTAGTGACAGCTTTGAATGTAGCTTCTCCGACCCACTTTGTGAAATAGTTGATAGCAACCAAGATAAATCTGTGTCCGTTTGAAGCTGTCGGCTCGATTGGCCCAATGACATCCATTTCCCCAGGCAACAAACGGCCAAGGTGCTGACATGGGATGTAACTCTGAGGGTGGTGCATGAATCAGGTCGCCATGTATTTGACACTGATGGCGTTTCCGGACAAAACTGAAGCAATCATTTTCCACGGTCATCCCGTAATATCCTACCCGCAGGATTTTCTTAGCCAGGACGTATCTGTTCATTTGGGGACCACATACTCTTGAATGCACTTCGTTCATAATCTTTTCAGCTTCTTTGGCATCCACACTCCTTAATAGGTTCAGATCGGAAGTTCTTTTATACAACACTTCTCCGCTTAAGAAGAAACTGCTGGCGAGCCTTCTAATGGTTCTCTTTTGGTCTCCGTTGGCCTGCTCCGGGTATTCTTTTGTTTTCAAGAAACTTTTAACATCATGATACCATGGCTGGACATCGGGCTCTACTTCAACTGTGTTACAATAACCATGTCTTTCTCGGATTTGAATCTCCAATGGGTCAATACGGACATTCCCCGCATATGGCAGCATTTCCACTAAGGTAGCCAATGCATCAACTAACTCATTGTGGAATCTAGGAATATACCTGAATTCAATGCATTTAAATCGCTTGCTAAGATCTTCCACATGTTCTCTATATGGAAGAAGCTTGACATCTCGAGTTTCCCATTCCCGCTGCGCTTGCTTAATGATCAAATCGGAGTCTCCCATGATTAACAACTCATCTACATCCATATCAATTGCCATGTTCAAGCCTATTATGCAAGCTTCATATTCAGCAGTGTTGTTTGTATAGAAGAACCGAAGACGGGCGGTGGCTGGATAGCGTTGTCCCATGGGTGAAATCAGGATTGCCCCAATCCCAACACCTTTTGCATTTACAACTCCGTCAAAGAACATTTTCCAAGTGTTGGTGTTTTCCGTAGTTACCTCAATTGAATTTACTTCCTCGTCCGAAAAGTAAGTACTCAAGGGTTGATATTCATCATCAACAGGATTTTTAGCTAGGTGATCTGCCAAGGCTTGAGCTTTCATTGCCGTGCGGGTGACATAGACTATGTCAAGCTCAGTGAGCAGGATTTTCCATTTTTCTAATCTCCAGGTGGGCATCGGCTTTTGGAATATATATTTCAAGGATCCATCCTGGTGATGAGATGGTTAGTATAAGCCAATAAGTAATGCTGCAACTTTCGAGCGACCCAAGTTAGGGCGCAACAAGTTCTTTCCAACAAAGTGTACTTGGCTTCATAACTTGTGAACTTCTTGCTCAAATAGTATATGGCTTGTTCTTTATTCTCGGTTGCATCATGTTGCCCGAGAACACATCAAAAAGAATTCTGCAACACTATCAAGTACAAGAACAAAGGCATTCAAAGTTCGGGTGGGATCAATGCTGGCGGATTTGACAGATATTCTTTGATTTTGTCGAAAGCTTCTTGGCATTCGTCTGTCCATTTAATTGCGGCATCTTTCTTCAATAGCTTAAATATGGGCTCACACGTGGATGTCAACTGAGCAATGAACCTGCTGATGTAATTCAATCTTCCCAGCAGGCTCATGACCTCTTTCTTGGTTCTTGGAGGGGGGAAATCCCGAATAGATTTTATCTTTATCGGATCTAGTTCGATGCCCCTCCGACTGACTATAAACCCCAAAAGCTTCCCATATGGAACTCCAAATGCAGACGTTCAAAGAATGCAGACGTTCTAAGTCATACTTATGCAGACGTTCAAAGAATTTTCTCAGATGCTGCACATGGTCGCCCTGTGTTCTGGATTTAATGATCACATCATCTACATATACCTCGATTTACTGGTGCAGCATGTCATAAAAAAATGGTGGTCATAGCCCTCATGTAAGCTTCCTCGGCGTTCTTTAGACCAAATGGCATGATCTGGTAATAGTAAGTATCCAAAGGTGTGGTGAAAGCCGTCTTTTATGCGTCGTCTTCATTCATCAGAACCTGGTTATACCCAGCGTAACAATCCACGAAAGACTGTATCTCATGTTTGGCACAATTTTCAACAAGGATGTGGATGTTTGGTAATGGAAAATTATCCTTGGGGCTTGCTTTGTTCAAATCTCGATAATCAACACCTTTCTTTGGCACTGGGATCACATTAGCCAACCACGTGGTGTATCGGACCACTCGGATTACGTCAACTTTCAATTGTTTGGTTACTTCTTCTTTGATCTTGTCACTGATGTCCGTTTTAAATTTTCTCTGTTTTTGTTGGACATGTGGATAACTGGGGTAAGTCGGAAATTTGTGGACCACTAAGTTAACACTCCGCCGTGGCATATCATCATAGGACCAGGCAAACACGTCTTTGAATTCGAACAAAGTTGGATCAATGCATCCCTAGTTCTTTCATCAGCGTGAATGCTTATCATGGTTTCCTGGACCTCTTCCGAACTACCCAAATTAGCTGGCTCGGTTTCATTTAAGTTTGGCTTAGGCCTATTCTCAAATTGTTCCAGTTCTCGATTTGTTTCCCTAAAAGCCTCATCTTCATCATATTCTGGTTCTTGATTAATTATTTCACGGTTAGACAGCGTATTAAGATCCGGGTATGAAGTCCGCAAGCTTTTCATGTTATTTAAGTCCGCATTATTAGAACTGAAAGAGAGATAAGAAAAATAACAAAAATCAGGAAGAATAAATAAAGAGATTCATGGATGATGAAATATTTATTTCATTTCATTGAATTTTGAAAATAAGAGGGTTTACATCGGGATTTAAAAGACAATAAACTAAAAGCATTCGAGTTACACTCTGAAATAACTCGGAATGCAGAAAAGCTGGCAAAACTTAACTACCGGGATTCCCGCTTGACTGGGAACGTAGTAGCCTTCCAATTTTGAAGCTTGGCATCGGGCCCCATATATTGCACCTCGGCAATGCTTGAGCCTTCACCCGGTTGGACCATGTGAGCCTCATATAACATTTGCCTCATCGCCCCGCAGATCTCTTCAATTTCTTCGGTCATGAAGGCCTCTTCTTCTTCTTCCATGTACCTTGGCTTAAAAAACATCCTGGCAAGATGCGGGATCGACTGAGGCAGGACCCATCCATTTTTCTTACGTTCATTAGCCCATTTTATATCGGCCATTGTGGCTTGGAAACCTATGCTGAAGAACTTCTCGCTGGCAGTCAAAGTGATAGGTTCTGTAATGCCTTGCAAAGATACCTCGAGCCCTTTTCCAGGCTTGTACCCATGTTTGAGAATGTCGCTAACGACCATGATCGATCCGTTTGATAAGAAGGGTTGAGGACACGGGGTTCCTTCCTCACACTGGTCTGCAACCACGATCTCAAAAGCTTTGTAGACTATGTGCTCGCTACCTTCCTTAGCCTCTAGGCATGGGACTGATGTGTCCCTGTAAATGGATTGCTCATCTTCCCCTTGGACCATGATTTCTTGGTCTTCGTGTTCAAACTTAACCATTTGGTGGAAAGTAGAGGGTACGGCTCCTGCGGCATGGATCCAAGGCCTTCCCAGGAGATAATTGTAGGAGGTGTCCATGTCTAAGACTTCAAAATTTCACTTCAAAATCCACAGGGCCGATGGTTAGGACCAAATCAATCTCCCCTATCGTATCCCTTTTCTTGCCGTCAAAAGCGCGTACGCAAAAATTGTTGCATCTAATCCTCTCAGTCCCAATTTCCATTCTCTGTAAGGTCGAGAGAGGGCAGATGTCAACCCCAAATCCGCCATCTACCATAACTCTTTTCATTTAGTATCCTTCACAATTAATGGTCAAGTAGAGAGTTTTGTTGTGGGAAGCCCCTTCCGGAGGCAAGTCATTTCGGCTGAATGAGATCTGGTTGACTTCAAAAAATTGTTCTGCCATTCTTTCCAGTTGCTCAACCGTGGTCTCGACTGGAACATATGCCTCATTAAGCGTCTTTATCAGCACTTTCTGATGCTCACTCGAGCTTATCAACAGGGACAAAATTGAGACCTGAGAGGGGGACTTTCTGAGTTGATCAATCACGGCGTAGTCTAAGGTTTTCATCTTTCGAAAGAAATCCTCTACCTCCTCAGCACTGACTGGCTTTTTAAGCGGAAAACATTTTTGTTTGTTCTTGTTTAATTCTTTCAAGTTGAGGTACTTCTCAGACGAGTTCGTTTCATTCACCTCCCCCGTGATTTCCTTTCCCTTGTACGTCACCACTGTTTTATTGTAGTTCCAGGGGACGACAGTGGTGTCCTTTATAGGATTCTGTGGTGCGCGGCTGATACCACGGGCTCAGTCAGCCTGGGTGAAATTATCGGCCCTCGTGCCACATAAGTCCCCTTTGGTACGTACATCTTCAGTATGTTCAATATAACCTTGTTTTTCTCCAACATTTTGGGGGGACTCAACACGAACTATTCTTTTCTAAGGGACTTGGGAACATAGAGAATGGCATCTTTAGGAGGTTCTGCCCCTGTCTTGGTTTCCACAGCTTTTCCTGTGCTTTGAGGAGTGAAGTTGATTTTATTTTAATCTCTAACTTGATTTGGTACCGATTTGAGCTTCTTTTCTACGTCAGTAATATCAATGATATCTTTCAGAGCTGGGTCGAACTCTTGGTCCTCGCAGATCATCCTAATAACTGGACTGTTGTTGTGAGCCGGCAATGGGTTATTGGTCACATTGGGAGCTTCTTCATCCCTCAGTACTACCCACCTTTTTTCTATTAAATTTTCAACCGTCCGCTTGAGGGTCCAGCAATCCTCAGTGTCGTTTCCTTCTCCCCCTGAATGATAAGCACATCGAGTACCGGGTCGGTAGGAGGGGGATTCTGGGTTTCCCTGTTTGGGGGTACAGGCTGTAACAAACCCATTTGGACTAGTTTGGGGAAAAGGCTAGAATATGATTCACCGATTGGTGTAAAGTTAGCCTTTCTGGGTGGCTCACGGGGATGGGTGTTATAATTATTTTGTAGAGCACGTGGATTATACGGGTTTTGGTGAAGAGGCTTGTTTCTGGTAGGTCGAGCTCAGTTCTGGTTATAATGTTGTTGTGGCCAGGCGTACGGGTGGGCATTCATTACTGGATAAGGCTGAGGCGTCATGGAATATGCCGCATCTTTGTGAGGATAGTAATGCCGTGGGGTGCTGGAAAAGTAACCCTGGGGTTGACGGGGGTTTCATAGACTTGAGGCCATCATTGCTACTTCTTCTTTATTTTTCCTATTTGCTGCACCCCCCGACCCATTCTGGATTGCTTGAGAAGTGCTTCTTATAGCTGACTGGATCAGGATGTGACCCGTTTTCAAACCATTTTCGAACATCTCCCCAATCTTTATGTCTTCTGCAAATGGCTTGCCCATAGCGGACATCATGTTCTGGAAATAGTCAGCCTCTTGGCCTTGCAAGAAGATGCTGATCATCTCGGTCTCATCCATTGGGGGTTTTAATCTGACCGCTTGTTCGCGCCACTTGATAGCATATTCTCTGATGCTTTATGAAGATTTCTTTTTGAGATTGGACAAAGAGTTTCTATCTGGAGCTATGTCCATGTTGTACTGGAATTTTCTGATTAAATCTCGGGCCAAATCGTCCCATATGTGCCAGTGGAAGATGTGCTGGTTCATATACCATTCGAATGCAATTCCGGTTAAACTCTCCCCGGAGTAAGCTGTCAAGAGTTCTTCCATTCCACCCGCTTCTCTTAACTGATTGCAATACCTTTTCAGGTGGTCTATGGGGTCTCCATGTCCATCGTACTTTTCAAATTTGTGAGTCATAAAACCGATGGGCAGATGAACATGCGGGAACATGCACAAGTCAGCATAAGACACACTCTTCTGGCCACTCTGGCCTTGTATGTTCTTAAGAATTTGTTCAATACTTTTCATTTTCCGAGTGATCTCTTCTTGCTCGGGGGTTTTTACAGTCTTCTCTTGTTCCAAGGTAGATTCATACCGAGGGTGTTGAGGGTAGGAGTTTGGGGTGACATGAGTCGTGTCCAAATAAAATGGTGGTATTTGGAAAGTAAAGGCTGACGACCGAAACCTGTCCCGGATATTGTTGGTGGTGTCGAAGCAGAGATTGGTGGTGCGGTGAATATGTTAGAAGATACTCTCGAAAATAGTTCTTGGGGGCGAACCTCATAAGGCATTCCGGTGAAATGTGTTGACATAGTTGGGTAACCAAACGAGGTGGCCGGGTAACTTATAGGGACGTTGGAGGTTCCACTTGTTCTATGAATCAATTCGGGAAAACCAGGGATGGAACTAGGTGGTTCTCTACCGTTAGACCAAGCGTCCCACATCACGTACATGTGGCGACACAATATCCTGTTTTCTTCAGCAGCTGCTGACTCAGATGTCGAGATAATTGATATTGGTCTTTCCTCAGGAGTTGATGATTGGTAGGTGACTCTCTGACGTTATTTCGACACTCCCTTTGGATCTCGTGAAGTATGGGTGTGAAGCCAGATTACCGCAAAAATCAACCACCTAAAAACAAAACCTACTTAAAGAGAAACAACATGCACCATAAAACTGTTAGATTGAGGCATTTAACACATAGGGAATCGCACGTTGGGGTATCTAATGCTCCTAGACAGTCAAACGTTTTTCTTCATGTTTTGCAACGGTTGAGTGTCTCGTCCCGGCTTTTGTGTTTCCCAGACTTTGGATCTTTACTTTTTCTTGCTCTTTTTTTTAATAATTTTCTCTCTTTTCTCTTCTAAATTATTTTCTTTTTTATGGTTATGATCGAATCCTATGTTGATTGCCTACGTGTCACGACTCCGCATGAATCAGATCATCACATAGTTCAAGGGATAAAGGCAAAAAGGCAGAAACACTTTGATTTCAAATTTTCATTAAATAAAACTCCTAATTTTCCTCTATTACAACGACTCCGACATACATACTTGAAAACTAAAAACCAAAACAGACTCAAAGTAGACTAACCAGACTGTAAAAGACTCGGAATACATACTTGAAAAAGAAAATCAGGAATACATAAGTGCCTGTACTTCTACTCCAGGGGTCTGGGGGCCTGCGTGCCATGTCTTCTTGGAGGCGATATAGGTCATCCATTATCTGACGGAGAAAAATCATCATAGCGCGAAGAATGTAGACCTAGTCATATCCTCACACTCATGGCATTTTGTGACGATATAATCAACAATTTCTCTAACTGTTTCTCTAATGATGCCCTTTTTCCTAGAGTAGGCGTCCAATCTGCTGAGATCTAGCCTCCAGAACGTTTATGGTTTTGCTCTTGTAACTGCTGCAAATCTTCTTCCAATTGAGACATCAATGTATAGCAGTGTTCCCTTTCTGCTTTAAAACTCTTCATTTGCTGAGCCATTTCGTTCTCAAGAGTGGTTAACTTTTCCTTTAAACTTGTGACTTCTTTTTCATACTTTCTTTTTCGCTGTTGAACAAACTTCACCCATTCTTCTACATTCTTTGCCAACTTCCCCCGGGTTCTTGCCAATTCATCTTCGGGTTTTTCCAAATCATCCCCACGGTCGCACACTTTCCACCTAAGACCTTTTATAAGTCTCTCATCTGTTCTGCTCCTCTCCGAATTTTCAGCAGCTATCTTCATATTTTGAATATGGGCTCAGAGAGCTTCGTTTTCTTTGACCAACCTTTTTCTTCACCCCTTCATCTGCAGCGACTTGCAAACTATTTTCAAATTTAATGTCTCTAATTTCCCTTCCAATTTGCTTATCATAACCATGTAGTTTTTCTCCTTTTCCAACCAATTCCATTGTTCTTGTGCCTCATCAGTGAACTATTGTACGTGGGGTCTTTTGGGGGGCCGTTCAGGCTCTTGATGGTCTCTACCCCTTTGTAACGACCCGGTCTATCGTTACGTAAAAACCTGCATTATAATTACTGTTATTGACTTGTTATAGATTGGTTATTCTATTATTGATGTGTTAGAGTTGATAGGCTTGAAATCGGAATGGTTATATGAAAATTCAGTCACTTAGCCCGTAAGAATAGCCTTAAAATGAGAAAAGTCAACTCTTAGTTGACTTATTAGCAAACAACCTCGGAATGTGGATTTTATTGTTTGAATAGCTTCGTTAGGTGATTTGGGACTTAGGAGTGTGTTCAGAATAATTTTGGGACGTCCGGTGTAGAATTAAGCTTGAATTGGCGAAAGTTAGTTTTTGGCAATTTCCGGATGGCGCTGGAAAATGGAATATCGGAGTCGGAATGGAATTCTGATAGTTGGAACAGTTTTGTAATGCCATTTTAGATGTGTCTGCAAAATTTCAGGTCAATCGGAGTTGTTTTGGATGGTTTCGGCATCATTGGTGGGTTTTAGAATTTTTGAAATTCTTAGGGTTGAATCTGATGTAAATTTGGTGTTTTGATGTTAGTTTGGGTGGTTTAGGTGTGCAACTAAGTTTGAATGATGTTATGGGATATGTTGGTATATTTGGTTGGGGCCCCAAGGGGCTCGGGAGTAATTTCGGGTGGTAAACGGGCATCTTTAGACATAGAGTAATTGCTGGTTTTTCTGGTGTTAGTGCAAATGATTTTTACTCTCTGCGATCGCGTGAAGGGAGTCGCGATCGCATAGAGCATTTTGAGAGGGGGTAGGATTTACACTCTGCGATCGCATAAGTGGGCTCGCGATCGCAGGGGTCGAGCAAGGAAGGCATCGCGATCGCGATCGCCTAGGGATAAGGTAGGCGCGTGGGGGCGACGTCGATTGGTCTTCGCGATCGCGTGAGGCGAGATGCGATCCTGTGGGGTTGAAGAGTGGTGCTCCGCAATCGCGGTGAAGAAATCACTGGGCATATTTAAATAAACCCTTCCGCGACTTAAACCTTATTTTATAACATTGTTGTACGGAAAAGAGCTTTCGGGACGAATTTTGAAGAGGGAAATCCTTGTTCATCATAGAGGTAAGTGTTTTGATTATTAAAACTCGATCATGGATGATTATAGAACATAAAACCAGTGTAAATTCATGGAAAATCTGTAGAAAAATTGGATTTTTGGGCTTGAGATTTTGAGACCTTTAAGGGTCGATTTGAGGGGTCAAACGAACTCCGATTTTGGTGTTCTTTATATGTACGAACTTGTGAGATGACGAAGAACAGTTTTGTATAATAATTTCTGAATATCGGGACGTGGGCCCGGGAATCGGGTTTGACCAATTTCGGGATTTTTGAGTATTTTTGATACATTTCGATTGGGATTAGTTCCTTAGCATATTATAATGATATACATCTGATTGTTGGTAGATTTGGAGCACTAGGAGGCCGAATTTAGAGGCAAGGGCACTGCGGAATAGTGTATTAGCCGGTTTTGAGGTAAGTAATGCTTCCAAACTTGGAACTGAGGGTTCGAAACCCCAAACTATTTGATATTGGCTGTTAATTAAGGTGACGCACTCGCCAAGTGACGGGCATGCGGACATTTACCGAATATTTGTAGCCTGGCTCATCCCATGGCACTGTCTACCAGTTATCTCAGATTGATATTGTACTGTGAAGGTGGTAATTACCTTAAACAAAATAGACCAGAATGTTAAGGCTTCATGACGATGTGTTTAGACCGGAATGGTCGATTATTGCTGTCTCTATCTGTGATTATTGCTTTCATGTACTTAGTCCTGTTATAATATATGTTTCATGCCTCAGTCTCGTAAATTTATATTATCATTGGTTTGAGCTGATTTTCATATGTTAGAGCATTGTGAGTGAGACTGGAAAGTACTAACTGAGTGAGGCTTGGGGCCTGGTTTTGAGACAGTTATGAGGTCTGACTGCACACCGCAGTGATCTTGATATCATGCCTTCGTTGGCTTGATATAGCGCTTGGGTTGAAAGGAGCTCCTCCGGAGTCTATACACCCCTAGTGAGTGCACATATATTGAGGGATGGATTTTCTTGGACATGGATTTGTCCGAGTATTCTTTTCCGGAGATGGATTTCTCCGTGGTTTTCATGTTCCGGAGATGGATTTCTCCGTGGGGGATGGATCGGCCTTTTTCCTCAGTACTTGGTGACTGTGTCACTTGTGTTTATGTAATATCCGGGATGGACTTCCCTGGGCCGGAAGGCCGTATTCTAGTACTGAGTGGACCATCTTATGAGAGAGTGATTACTGAGTATACATTATCCTTGGTTCTATATGCATTCATGCTAGTATGCAGAGTTACAGACATATCTTGACGCATCGTGTTTATTTCCTGATATATTACTGTCATGTCCAATTTATATACTTTTGTTTGAATTGTCGAAGGTTTAGTCCGTCACTACCTCTCAGCCTATAGTTTGGTTTCGTTATTACTGAGTTGGTTTACTCACGTTACCCCCTGCACCTTGTGTGCAGATCGAGGTACAGAGGAATTCAGCTCTGGTCTGTGAGCACAACAGTTTCATCAGGGTTGACGAGGTAGCAATTGGCGACCGTGATCTCGTATTCTCTTTCCTTTCTACCTGTCGTATTTATTTTCAGACTATGTTAGTCATTTTTTTTGATTGTATTAAGTATTAGCAGCTCATGACTGTGTGACACTGGATCCGGGATTAGTAGGATTTAGTCTTTTGAATCTCATAAACTGGTTTTCCCAAAAATATTGGATTTACTATTATTATTATTGATTTCAGAATTTTTTAAAAGGGGCATTTTATGGAAAATTGTATTTAGTTAGATAAAATGGGTGGCTTGCCTTGTTCCACGACAAGCGCAGTCACCACTCCGAAAATGGGTCGTGACAAGTTTGTTTCAGAGCGCTAGGTTAAATAGGTCTCACCAGTCATGAGCAGGTTTAGTAGAGTCTTGCGGATCGGTACGGAGACGTCTGTACTTATCTTCGAGAGGCTACAGAACCTTTAGGAAAAATCTCAAATTCTTTGAATTCTGTCGTGAGACTCTGTTGAACTCTAAAACTAAACTTTTGTTGTTTTCATTCTCTCGCAGATGGTGAGGAATCGTTCTACTGATAATGGTGACCAGATCCCAGCAGGACAAGCCCGAGGTCGAGGCCGTGGTCGCGGCCGTGGCAGAGGGAGGGGTGCAGCCCGCACAGCAGCCGGGGCAGCACTTGTGAACCTCCCATTACTCAGGAGCAGGTCCCCACAGCTGAGATTCCAGCGGGGCAGACTCAGGCACCAGCAGTTCCCATTGTTATTCCGGGTCTTCAGGAGATCCTAGCCTAGATTTTGACGGTGTGCACCAGCTTGGCACAGGCCGTCTCTATGTCCACTACTGCTACTACTTCTCAAGCCGGGGGAGACATCCAGACTCCAGCTGCCCAGACACCTGAGCAGGTCACCCAGGGACTTCAGACACCTAGGGCAGCCCCAATGCAGCAGATTGCTCCGGTACAGGATTATGTGGTCCTAGATTTAGCTGATGATGAGAAGCGTAGGTTGGAGAGGTTCAGCAGACTCCAGCCTTCGACTATTAGGGGTAGAGAGGGCGAGGATGCCCAGGCCTTCTTAGACAAGTGTCAGAGAATACTACGTACTGCAGGGATATTAGAGGCCAACGGGGTTCCATTCACTACATTCCAGTTTTCAGGAGCTGCACTTGCTTGGTGGGAGGCCTATGAGAGGCGTAGATCCGCTGATGTAGCAACCCTTACATGGCACCAGTTCTCCATTCTCTTTTTGCAGAAGTATATACCAGAGTCTCGCAAATAGGAGTTGCACAGAGAGTTCGAGCAGCTGCGTCAGGGAGACATGACCGTGACACAATATGAGATGAGGTTCTCTGAGTTAGCCCGTCATGCCATATGGCTAGTTCCCACAGATAGGGAGAGGATTCAGGGATTTGTTGATGGTCTTGCTTACCAGCTATGGGTTTTTCTGACCAGGGGGAGGGTATCTGGTGCTTCTTTTGAGGAGGTAGTTGACATAGCCAAGGAGATTGAGTCAGTGCGCCAGCAGGAGCGTGTTGGGAGAGAGGCATAGAGGCCTCGAGGTTCTGGAGTGGTGATCACTCAAGAGGTCAGTCTCGGCACAACAAAGGTAGACCACTCAAGCCTCCTCCGCCAGTCTCGTCCAACTTACAGTGGTGCTTCATCAGGACACGGTCCCCATAGCTCTCATTCGAACCGTTCCTCAATTAGTGCACTTCCAGCCTAGAGCTCATCCCGGCAACGTTTAGTGCAGGGTTCCTCAGCACATGGTTCTTCTAGTACCTACCCTGGTCCCCCATTGCCAATTGCTGGTAGAGGTTGTTTCGAGTGTGGGAATCCGGGTCACATCAAGAGGTATTGTCCCCGCCTTTCTGGTAGTTCATTTCAGCATAGGAACCAGCCTCCACCTTCAGCACCAGTTTCTACACCATTCGCTCAAGCAGCCAAGGGTGTAGGTCAGTCAAGCAGAGGTCGCCCCATAGGGGGAGGTCGGTCAGGTGGAGGGCAGACCCGTTTCTATGCACTTCCGGGCAGACCAGATGCCATAGCTTCAGATGTAGTGATTACAGGTATTCTCTCAGTTGGTCACCGGGATGCTGCAGTATTATTTGATCCTAGTTCTACATATTCATATGTTTCTTCATACTTTGCACATTTCTTGGATACACCCTGTGAGTCTTTGTTTTCAGCTATTCATGTGTCGACTCCGGTGGGGGATACTGTTGTGGTAGATCGGGTTTACCGGTCTTGTATTATATTTATTGGGGGTCGGGAGACTCGGGTAGATCTATTATTACTTAGCATGGTTGAATTGGATGTGATTTTAGGCATGAATTGGCTATCTCTATACCATGCGGTTCTCGACTGTCACGCCAAGACTGTGACCTTAGCGATGCCCGAATTGCCAAGGATTGAGTGGAGAGGTTCGGTGGAGTACGTGCCTAGCCGGGTGATTTCCTTTCTGAAGGCTCATCGTATGATTGGGAAGGGGTGTGAGTATTATCTGGCCTTTGTGGGGGATGTTAGTAGTGAGATTCCTTTCATTGATTCTGTTCCCATGGTCCGTGAGTTCCCGGACGTTTTCTTAGCAGACCTTCCAGTCATGCCACTTGACAGGGACATTGATTTTGGTATCGAATTATTGCCTGAGACCCAGCCAATCTCTATTCCTCCTTACTGCATGGACCCAACAGAGTTGAAGGAATTGAAGGAAAAACTTCAGGAACTCCTAGATAAGGGGTTCATTCGGCCTAGTGTGTCGCCTTGGGGTGCCCCGGTGTTGTTCGTAAAGAAGAATGATGGATCCATGCGTATGTGCATTGACTATAGGAAGCTGAACAAGGTTACAGTGAAGAACCGGTATCCTCTACCTCGTATTGATGACTTATTTGATCAGCTCCAAGGGGCTAAGGTGTTCTCCAAGATCGACTTAAGGTCTGGGTATCATCAGTTGAAGATTCGGGATTCTGACATTCTTAAGACTGGTTTCAGGACCAGATACGGTCATTATGAGTTTCTGGTTATGTCTTTTGGGCTGACCAATGCCCAACCGCGTTCATGCATTTGATGAATAACGTGTTTCATCCTTACCTTGATTCATTCGTTATTGTGCTCATTAATGACATCCTGGTGTACTCTTGTAGCCAGGAGGAGCACGCTCAGTATTTGAAGGTTGTGTTGCAGAGATTGATGGAGGAGAAACTTTATGAAAAGTTCTCCAAATGTGAGTTTTGGCTTGGTTCGGTAGCTTTCTTGGGTCACATAGTGTCTAGTGAGTGTATTCAGGTGGACCCGAAGAAGATATAGGCGGTGTAGAGTTGGCCCAGACCATCCTCAGCTACGGAGATTAGGAGTTTCTTGGGTTTGGCGGGTTATTACCGTCACTTTGTGGAGGGATTTTCTTATATTGCTTCACCTTTGACCAGATTGACCCAGAAGGGTGCTCCATTCAGATGGTCCGATGAATGCGAGGAGACCTTTCAGAAGCTCAAGTCAGCGTTGACTACAACTCCAGTATTGGTATTGCCTACAGGTTCGGGTTCTTACATAGTCTATTATGATGCTTCTAGAGTTTGATTGGGAGCGGTTTGATGCAGAGCGACTGTTAGCACTTGATGTTTAGGCCTTAGCGAGACAGTTGGTGAGATTGGATTTGTCAGACCCTCTGCGGGTGGTAGCTAGCATGGCTTCTCGGTCTTGTTTATTTTATCAGATTAAGGCACGACAGTATTATGACTGCCACTTGTTATTTCTTCAGGATAGAGTTCGTCGGGGTGATGCCCGGGATGTGACTATTGGTGATGACAGAGTTATGAGGATGTAGGACCGCATTTGCGTGCCCAATGTGGATGGTATTTGAGAGTTGATATTAGCCAAGGCTCACAGCTCATGATATTCTATTCATCTGGGTGCCGCGAAGATGTACCAGGATTTGAGATAGCAGTATTGGTTTAGGCGGATGAAGAGAGACATTATGGAGTAAGTAGCACGGTGTCTCAACTGCCAGCAGGTAAAGTATGAGCACCAGAGACCAGGTGGATTACTTCAGAGGTTAGATATTCCGGAGTGGAAGTGGGAGCGGATCACCATGGACTTTGCAGTTGGGCTTCCACGGACTTCGAAGAGTTTTTATGCTATTTGGGTCATTTTAGATAGATTGACCAACTCCGCGCACTTCATTCCTGTCAGCAATTCTTATACTTTAGAGCGGGTAGCTGGAATTTACATTAAGGAGATTGTCCGATTGCATGGAGTCCCAGTTTCTATTATTTCCAACAGAAGTACGCAGTTCACATCTCAATTTTGGAGGGTCGTATAGAGATGTATGGGTACTGAGGTGGAGTTCAACACTGCATTTCATCCTTAGACCGACGGGCAGTCGGAAAGGACTATTCAGATTTTCGAGGACATGTTACATGCTTGTGTGATTTATTTTGGTGGTTCATGGGATCAAATCCTGCCACTAGTGGAGTTTGCATATAACAACAATTATCAGTCCATTATTCAGATGGCCCTGTATGAGGCTTTATATGGTAGGAGGTGTAGATCTCCAGTTGGTTGGTTCGAGCCTGGTGAGGCTAAGTTATTGGGCACATATTTGATTCAGGATGTGTTGGAGAAGGTGAAGTTGATTCAGGAGCGACTTCGCACGGTGCAGTCTAGACAGAAGAGCTATGCAGATCGGAAGGTTCGGGATATGTCTTTTATGGAAGGGGATAAGGTACTGCTGAAGGTATCACCCATGAAGGGTGTTATGAGGTTCGAAAAGACAGGAAAGCCAAGTCCGCAGTTTATTGGTCTTTTCAAAGTGCTTCATAAGGTTGGAGAGGTGGCTTATAGACTTGCCTTGCCACCCAGTCTATCGAGTGTTCATCCGGTATTTCATGTGTTGATGCTCAAAAAATATGTTGGTGACCCATCTCATGTGTTAGACTTCAACACAATTCAGCTCGAGGGGGATATGTCTTATGAGGTAGAGCTAGTGGCTATTTTGGCTCGCGAGGTCAGAAAGTTGAGGTCAAAGGATATAGCTTTAGTGAACGTGCAGTGGAGAGGTCAGCCAGTGGAGGAGGCTACTTGGGAGACCGAGCGGGAGTTGCAGAGCAAATATCCTCACTTGTTTGAGACTCCAGGTATGTTTCTAGACCCGTTCGAGGACGAACGTTTGTTTACGAGGGGGAGAATGTAACGATCCGGTCATTTGTTATGTAAAAACCTGCATTATAATTATTGTTATTGACTTGTTATATATTGATTATTCTATAATTGATGTGTTAGAGTTGATAGGCTTGAAATCGGAATGGTTCTATGAGAATTCAGTCACTTAGTCCTTAAGAATAGTCTTAAAATGAGAATAGTCAACTAAGAGTTGACATATTGGCAAACAACCTCGGAATGTAGATTTTATGGTTTGAATAGCTTAGTTAGGTGATTTGGAATTAGGAGTGTGTTCAAAATAATTTGGGATGTCCGGTGTAGAATTAGGCTTGAATTGGCGAAAGTTAGTTTTTGGCGATTTCCGGACGGCAGTGGAAAATGGGATATCATGGTCGGAATGGAATTCCAACAGTTGGAACAGGTTTGTAATGCCATTTTGGATGTGTCTGCAAAATTTCATGTCAATCGGAGTTGTTTTGGATGGTTTCGGCATCATTGGTGGGTTTTAGAATTTTCGAAGTTCTTAGGCTTGAATCCGAGGTAAATTTGGTGTTGTGATGTTAGTTTTGGTGGTTTAAGTGTGCAACTAAGTTTGAATGATGTTATGGGATATGTCGGTATATTTGGTTGGGGTCTTGAGGGGCTCGGGAGTGATTTCGGGTGGTTAACGGGCATTTTTAGATATAGAGCAATCGCTGATTTTTCTGGTGTCAGTGCAATAGATTTTTACTCTTTGCGATCTCGTGAAGGGAGTCGCGATCGCATAGAGAATTTGGAGAGGGGGTAGGATTTACACTCTGTGATCGCATAAGTGGGCTAAGGCATCGCGATCGTGTGAGGGGATCGCGATCGCGTAGGGATAAGGCAGGCGCGTGGGGGCGAGGTCGAGTGGTCTTCGCGATCGCTTGAGGGGAGCTGCGATCACATGGGGCTGAAGAGTGGTGATCCGCAATCGCGACAGGGAGTCCGCGATCATGGTGAAACTGGGCATATTTAAATAAACCCTTCCGCGACTTAAACCTTATTTTACACCATTGTTGTACGGAAAAGAGCTTTCAGGACGAATTTTGAAGAGGGAAATCCTTGTTCTTCATAGAGGTAAGTGTTTTGATTATTAAAACTCGATCATGGATGATTATAGAACATAAAACCAGTGTAAATTCATGGAAAATCGGTAGAAAAATTAGATTTTTGGGCTTGAGATTTTGAGACCTTTAAGGGTCGATTTGAGGGGTCAAACGAACTCCGATTTTGGTGTATATGTACGGACTCGTGAGATGACGAATAACAGTTTGGCATAAAAATTTATGAATTTAGGGACGTGGGTTGGGTTTGACCAATTTCGGGATTTTTGAGTATTTTTGATACATTTCGATTGAGATCAGTTCCTTAGCATATTATAATGATATACATCTGATTGATGGTAGATTTGGAGCACTCGAAGGCCAAATTTAGAGGCAAGGCCACTGCGGAGTAGTGTATTAGCCGGTTTTAAGGTAAGTAACGCTTCCAAACTTGGAACTGAGGGTTCGAAACCCCAAACTATTTGATATTTGATGTTAATTAAGGTGACGTACTCGCCAAGTGACGGGCATGCGGGCATTTAGCGAATATTTGTTGCTTGGCTCATCCCATGGCACTGTCTACCGGTTATCTGAGATTGTTATTGTACTGTGAAGGTGGTAATTACCTTGAACAAAATAGAAATCATGCTAAGTATAAATGTTAAGGCTTCACGTCGATGTGTTTAGACCAAATGCTCGATTATTGCTTTCTCTATCTGTGATTATTGCTTTCATGTACTCAGTCCTGTTATAGTATATGTTTCATGCCTCAGTCTCGTAAGTTGCTAGTTTATTCTATATTATCATTGGTTTGAGCTGATTTTCATATGTTAGAGCATTGTGAGTGAGACTGGAAGGTACTGACTGAGTGAGGCTTGGAGCCTAGTTTTGAGACAGTTATGAGGTCGGACTGCACACCGCAGCGATCCTGAAATCATGCCTTTGTTGGCTTGATATAGCGCTTGGGCTGAAAGGAGCCCCTCCGGAGTATATACACCCCCAGTGAGCGCACAAATATTGAGGGATGGATTTCTCTAGGCATGGATTTGTCCGAGTATTCTATTCCGAAGATGGATTTCTCCGTGGTTTTCATGTTCCGAAGATGGATTTCTCCGTGGGGTCTGGATCGATCTTTTTCCTCAGTACTTGGTGACTGTGTCACTTGTGTTTATGTAATATCCAGAATGGACTTCCCTAGACCGGAAGGACGTATTCTAGTACTGAGTGGATCATCTTATGAGAGAGTGATTATTGAGTATACATCATCCTTGGTTCTATATGCATTCATGCTGGTGTGCAGAGTTACATACATATCTTGATGCATCGTGTTTATTTCCTGATGTATTACTGTCATGTCCAATTTATATACTGTTGTTTGAATTGTTGGAGGTTTAGTCTGTCACTACCTCTCAGCCCGTAGTTTGGTTTCGTTACTACTGACTTGGTGTACTCACGTTACCCCTGCACCTTGTGTGCAGATCGAGGTACAGAGGAATTCAGCTTGGGTCGGTGAGCACAACAGTTTCATCAGGGTTGACGAGGTAGCAGTTGGCGACCGTGATCTCGTCTTCTCTTTCCTTTCTACATGTCGTATTTATTTTCAGACTATGTTAGTCATTTCTTTTGATTGTATTAAGTATTAGCCGCTCATGATTGTATGACACTGGATCCGGGATTAGTAGGATTTAGTCTTTTGAATCTCATAAACTGGTTTTCCCAAAAATGTTGGATTTTTTATTATTATTATTATTATTATTTTTATTATTATTATTATTATTATTATTATTATTATTATTATTATTATTATTATTATTGTTATTGTTATTGTTATTATTCATTTCATAATTTTTTAAAAGGGGCATTTTATGGGAAATTGTATTTAGTTAGATAAAATGGGGGCTTGCCTGGCACGACAGGCGCCATCACGACTCCGGAAATGGGTCATGACACCCTTCTACCATACCAGGACGTGTAGCTAGGCTCTACCTCACCTTTGGACAAATCCCTTACTCGAGTCTGTGGCTACAGAAACATACATTGATGCCAAATCTTGCGGACCCTGTCTTCCGGGAAACAGCTCTTAGACACAGTTCAATGGATTGTCGACTCAAATCTTCATCATGAGGAATAGTTTGGTGCCTTCCCAGCCGTCGTAGAACCCTGTGTGGGGCATACGGCTAAATACTTCGAAGACCCATCAATAGAAGAAAACACACTTCGGCTGACATATAAATAACTTCATTGACAGGGAGCCAGCCGAATGTCCATTCAATTTGGTTGGCAGTCAAAAACCCAAATGTGCAAACCATGCTTCTATACCTTCCGGAAACTCATGACCTTCTACCCGGGTTTCATGCTCTTCAATGCAGTTGAGACCAGTCAGACCGTAATTCATATAACCCGGGCGATGGCAAAGGTGTTCTATCGTCCAGATCTGTAATAGTAAATTGCAACCCTCGAATAACTTTCCCCCTTATTGACAAACAGTAAGAGCTCGGTAGATTTCAGCTAGGACCATTAGTACAAGAGGGCCATTGGCCCTTTTGATTATGAAGCCAGCCACTCCTACGAGTCCCAACTCTATATATCCTTTACTCCTTGGGCATATCAGAGTACCCAAGAATGCTACCATGAAGACCAATCCCCGGCATGCTTCCCATTTGGTTTGATTCCCTTGGTGGGTTAAACCGGTATCCAAAGCCTCAAAACTACAAGGGTCCCCACAATGACGGTAGAGGAAGTAGAATGTGCAGAATCCCTCAGCTAAGTTCTCATCTTTGACTTCCCGGCTAATACTCAGAAGGTCCAGGAATTTGTGAGGAGTTACAACTCTGGGTACCACTGGGTATCGACTCCCGAGATTCTCGTTAAGTCCAGCATAGCCAGCTATCTCCTCAAGTGTTGGGATTAGCTCAAAGTTAGAGAAATGGAATACGTTGTGCGTTGGATCACAAAATGTTATTAAAGCCTCAATTATGTCCAGCCTTGGTTTTATCTTCAAGAGGCCGGTGATCCCACCTAAAACTTTTACTACAACACCTTTGCTGACCTCCCCCAGGTCATTCCACCACATATGGAGTCCTATCGGGATTTTCTCTACAGCTTTGAAAGGTATATTTTCAATAGTGCTCATCATGCACATTTATTTAAAGTGATTGGTGTAAAAAGAAAAACCATGATTTATTTTGAACTAAAAAGGAAAAGTGTTATTTTTGAAAAAAAATTGTACTTCAAAAACGAACCACCTTTGCAGATACGGCCCTTCAGCGCTTCAGGAAGGAAGATTTTAGGGCTGTGTTTGCTAATTGGCCAAAACTTTTGAAAAACGACCATAAGTGGCTATTCTTGGGAAAACAGCCTTCCGTTACCCTGTTGGGACATTTCTGGCTATTTAGAAAAGAACGGCATCACCTAACTTTATTTATGACAACGTTTCATATTTTATTTTTGCAAAATAGGGTTGGAGCCGATGAGGGTTGCCCACGTATCCCACGCCGGTGGGAATCAAACATGCGTAGTTCGGGAAATTGTGACGCAATTTTGAAAAATATGATACTAACTCATTTCATTTTTCGAATTACATTTTCTTTTTCTCCATTTTTTCTTTCAAAAATTATTGGCAGAGTTTCGAGGCAGTTTTAAATATCGGGGTTTTCAAAATCGGATAAATTTTCTATCCTACCTCACTCTTGTTTTTTTTGTTATTTTCTTTTAGCCGGTCAACAAACAAAACGAAACAAATAATGTACACATAGCAGGTAAGATGCATCAGGATGATCTTTTATTTTGGGTTCATCTGTCCTAGACGGACCCAACCCCTGTGTTGAGTCCCCTAAGTCAAATGCACGTGATGCAAACAACGCACCTACTAGGGATCCGGTATGAGACAATGTTATTCTAAGTTTAAATACTTGGTTTTTATTCTAGACCTGGCTTACCCGAGCGGACAGCTCGAGCCGGGAGGGGGGGGGCACAGCGTACCGGGAATACAGAAGCTTCACCGGCTTTGCAACTTGTCCGAACTTCGTTCTAAAATTTGGATATGACTTTAATAGAAAAAAAGTCACACGAATTGCACACTTCCCAGATTATTTAGAAGACTCAGAGAGAAGAGGGTTTCGTAACAATTTATATACAGTCCAAATAATATCAAAGTGGTAAAAAGCGGAATTTAGCACATTAGATTTCAACATGTAAAAATCAGATAATCAAGCGAAGTATCACAGTTATTCTAAGCTCGAATTCTTAAAACCCGAATCAAAGATTCTAGGTTCGGTCCCCAGCAGAGTCGCCGGAGCTGTTACACCTCATTTTTTCCCGATAGGGTGGGATAAGGGAGTTTTTCCAATTTAAGTGACATAAATCGAATTTGGGATTATTTATTTCAGAGTCGCCACCCGGTTTTTTTTACGGTATTCCGAGACACCATTTATTTATTTTAAAAACCCAAATCGAGGAAATTTTGACTCCTTTAACAGTCTACGAACCAAAAGACCGGGTAAAGAATTCTATTAACCCGGGAAAAGGTGTTAGGCACTCCCGAGTTCCATGGTTTTAGCACGGTCGCTCAACTATTAATAATTAGCCTAATTATCTGATTAATTACGTGTTTTAAACCTATTGTGCATTTATAAACCTTTTCAACCGCTTTTAATATTTATGGATTTTTCCAAAACAAGTCACGATGGCGTGCACTTATCATTTTTAGACACGTTGTAAACGCTCCACATGAAATGCACCGCAATTTACAACATGTTGATTTTAATTATTGTTTCAAGTTGTGGTCGGGTGGCATAAAATGCTAACCCGAATGGAGATTACTTAATCATAACTATGGTCATGATGATTTAATTACATATCTAAAGAGAACTATTATTTTTCATAAGTTGTTTGTAGTATTAGTCTAAAAGTGACAGAGGTATTTTTGGACTGCAAAGTATGAATTTGTTCAAGGTCTTCTAAACTAATTTTTTAGCCTAAAAATATCATGAATTGGGCCGAGTTATAATCTGGCCCAATTTTTTGCTTGAGCGTATTGGGCCAGCCTTATCTTTGTACAATCTCTAAAGACAATCTGCCTGTTTTTTTATTAGATTATCACAAATGGGTTACTACGTGTATGATTATTCCAAGTCTTTTTTAAAAAAAATTAAGTGTTTTAAGGTACTAAATAAGGATATGGCTATCTAAGAAATGTCAGAAATCTGGCCTAGTTTTTTGTTATAAATGTACTGGGCCAGTACTTTTTCTGCAATAAAGGAAATACATGTTGTCAAGAACAAACCATACCAAAACAACATATATGTAAACCAAGGCATTTGGACAAAAATTTTAAATTGTTTCTAACTAATTTAGATACCTATCAATTCTTTTGATAACACAGTAAAATGTCTAAACTGTTGGGTTTTATACCCCAGGCCCAAATGGCCTAAGGTCTGGACTTGTTCAGCTGGACTGTAAGTCCAGTGCATTTCACACTGTCCCTGTCTAAGGACTCAGAGGGAATCAGATCTTTTTTTCTACTAGCTCTGCCGAGCATGATTTACAAGAGACCTAAACTAATCTAATATAGACAAATTGAAATATGAAATTAAAAGGGGAAGCGGTTTAATTACAAAATAAACCAAGTTTTACATGGCCAGTGACATTAGATCTATGAATAGAATTCTAGTATCAGATACTAAGGATCTGTCAATGACCATGGCAGCCTTTGTCTTCAAATTTGTTCAACCAAACCAAGTGCTAGTTTTAGCCAACCATTCGACACACCTGCATCTCTTAAAAAACAAACTATGCATTTTTTGGAGTGAATCTAACTCAACTAGTAGTCAGATTCACGCCATTAATGTTGTTTTTACACATGCTAGCACTTTCAAGAATTTTAAAATAAAATTTCACATCAGACAGTTTGTTTCTACCATCCAAAGATAATAAGCAAAGCATAAGCATGTACTAACATTTATAATCTAAATTTTCAGCTAAAACACAAATACATATGTAATAAACAGGTTCAACAAAGATTTCATTCAATTTAAATATGGTAACATACCTTAAAAGTGAAAAAACAGCAAAGGAACGACCAAATAAAGGTCAGAAATAGGAAAATTTTGAGCTTTATCAGCAGCACCAACACAACAATAAAAGCAGAAACCAACATTGCAAGAATACCCAGAAATTATAGCTTGAATAGACCAGAATTTTGAAAAGAAAATCAGCAAAGAGACCAGTTTTTTCCCAGAAAAGCCATGGTCAAAATAAAACAAATTTTTTCAGAATGTTCTTGCACCCATTTTTGGTATTTTCAGTGTTTTTCTATTTTTCAGAGTGATAATATATTTTCAGAATAGTATTTTCTAATGTGTGTATGTGTATGTAAATTTCAGACTGAAATCTTCTAAATTGTGTGTTTGAGAGCAGTATTTCTATCAATTTTTAAGGAGTTTTTTCCTTATATTCTGTGTGTATTTGTTTTGTTTACTTGTGTCTCCTTTTCAGAATATAGTATAGCTTATATATAGGCAGTCACGACCCAAAATACTAACTCAGGTCATGATGGCGCCCAACACTGGGGTTAGGCAAGCCGACACTTAGAGTACTAAGAATTTTCCCATATTTGATTAAACATCCCAACACGTGCCAAGTTTTAAAGTTCAAAACATTAATTTAAAAAGATAATTAGTCAATTTAACCAAAAGCAGTCATAAAGAGGCGTGTGCCAATATATATATACACAAACCTGCAAACCATAATACCTACCACGTGTGTGCCAAGAACTAGTGTCACCAGTCCTACGAGCATACTAACAGAATATACAAAAGATATAATATAAATGTCCCACTGTCTGGAAGAAATAGACGGGAATAACAAAAGAAACTCCATGGTGCTACCGAGGATCATCAGGAGAAGCAGCTCACCGTGAAGTCAGGTCTAGTCTATACTCAGAATCGAGCTTCAGTCTGATAACCAGATGCACCAGCCTCAAGACCTGTACAATTAAGTACAGAAGCATAGCATGAGTACATAAATAAATATGTACCCAGTGAGTATCCCGCCTAACCTTGAAGAAGTAATGACGAGAGGTCGACTTGATACTCACTAAGGTCCAACAAAATAATTAAACAAGATATGATATCAGTAATAGGCATACGAGGATGATAAAAACAGTAAACATTAAAAATAACTGTAATTCAAATAAATACTAGGAGTAAATAAACAATTACTACTTCATTTTCTTTTTAAATATCTTCCCACTCAATATCCATGAAAATCATTAACAATTTAGCTTGTGCATACAGGATAAGGACAACCGACCTGAGCCATCATAATAATCATATCTTTGCACTATCGAGGGTCGAACGGCCCGAACCATAATGTATCTTTCAATCTCACAGTGGCATACAACCCGCTCCCATGAGAGTGGGGGAATTAACACTCCGCTCGTAGAATGTAAACTGCGAAGCGGTCACATGCACACACAATCCACACAATATTCTTCATAAATTACTTTTCAGTGAACATTCCTTTAAAATTCTCAAATTCCATGATCTCAGGGAAACAAAGCCGCATATAACATTAATTCATCCAGCATATAGTTCATTTCAAGGAAAAACACAAAGCATGGTGAAGGCCTAACTACCCGTAAATAACAATAATAGCCGCTACGTATGGACTCTCGTCACTTTATACGTACGTATCCCCCACATACATTAGCACATAGTCATTAAAATCACCTAGGGGGACAATTCCCTCTTACAAGGTTAGAAAGGAGACTCACCTCGTGTCGAATCTACTGTCCCGGTCAAGAACGCACCCGAACTCCAAACTCGACACCCAAGGACTCGAAACTAGCCAAATTTTATACAAATATATCAAATTACACTCAAAAGTATGGGATTATCCTATTTACTTAGTCATTTCATCCTACTTGAAGAAATCCCAAAATTCATCCCCGGGCCCGCATGTTGGGATTTCGGATATTTTTGAAGGAATCATTTACCCATAACCTAAGGATCGTTAATGTGTGATTTTTTTATGATTTCATGGCTAATTAACGGGTAATTCCCGAAATTTTCATAAAGCCTTAGGTTACTACTCAAATCCTTGATTTTCACTAATTAGTTAGTTAATTCAACTAGGAATTCCTGCATTAGCTAACATTAGGGTAGAATTCACTTACCTTTCAGTAGCTAGGTCGTGGGGCTCTTTTCCAAGCTCTCAAGGTCGTCTATGGTGGAAGAAAATGGAGTGAAATAAATAGATCGCGTGTTTTAAAGAACTCACTGCCTACTGTGGTTCCGCACCTGCGGCTCAAGGACCGCACCTGCGGGCTCGCACATGTGAGTAAATGCTCGCACCTGCGGAAATGGGACAAGGGGCCTGCGCTCATACCTGCGGAACGGAGTCCGCACCAGTGGCTTCGCACCTGCAGAAAAAGGGACCGCACCTATGAGAGGAGGGCAGCCCACATGGAGGTCGCACCTGCGAGGCTGGGACCGCAGGAGCGATCCCGCACCTGTGATCACACCAGAATAGGTGCACCAGCAATTGCTTCAGGTGGTTTTTGGCCTCGTTTGGTGCTCGAGAGGCACCTGGGCCCACCCGGGCCCCCATCAAAATATATCAACAAGTCCCAAATCATAATACGGACTCGCTCGAGCCTTCGGAACACCTAAAACAACGCTAAAACTCAAAATCACACCCAAAACCCCTAGAATCAAACTCAGGAACTTTAAGTTTCTTGAATTTACTAAAAATGCGCCGAACGGACCTATACTACTCGGAATGACCCCAAATTTTGCGAGCAAGTCATGAATGACATACGGAACTATTCCCGATCTCAGAATTGTGTTTGGACCTCGATAACACAAAAACACGTCCCAAACCACAATATGAACTTAAGGAAACTATTTATTTCGCTATTGAGCGCCGAAACGCTCCCGGGTCATCCAAAACCCATTCTGAACATACGCTCAAGTCCGAAATCATCATTCTAAGCTACCGGAACCGTCGAAACTCAATTCCGAGGTCGTTTACTCAAAATGTTTACCGAAGCCAAGCTTGGCCTTAAAGGCCAACCTTAAGGAACTAGGTGTTCCTATATCACTCTAAACACTTCCGAATCCCGAACAACCCGTCCCCGCAAGTCATAAATCACAATAAGACGCTATGGGAAGTTTCATTTAGGAGAACGGGGTCTGATAACGCAAAATGACCGGTTGGGTCGTTACATTCTCCACCTCTTAAACAAACGTTCGTCCTCAAACGGGTCTAGAATCATACCTGAAGTGCTGAATAAGTGTGGATACCTGCTCCGCATGTCCTCCTCGAACTCCCAGGTTGCCTCCTCGACTGGTTGGCCCCTCCACTGGATTTTTATGGCAGAAGCTCTCTTGGATCTCAACTGGAGATCCTGCCTATCGATAATAGCCATTGGCTCTTCCTCGTAGCCCAACCCCTCATCCAACTGAATAGTTCTAAAATCAACCACGTGAGAGAAGTCGGCATGGTACCTCCGGAGCATGGATACATGAAAGACCGGATGAACTCCTGACAAACTGGGAAGTAAATCTAGCTCATAAGCAACCTCCCCAACTCGCCTCAACACCTCGAAGGGACCTATAAACCTCGGGCTCAGCTTGCCCTTCTTCCCGAACCTCATAATACCCTTCATCGGCGAGACCTTCAATGACACCTTGTCTCCCTCCATAAATGCCACATCACGCGCCCTCTGATCTGCGTACTCTTCTGTCTGGACTGTGCTGTGCGGAGCCTCTCCTGAATCAGCTTCACCTTCTCCAATGCATCCTTCACCAAGTCGGTGCCATATAACTTAGCCTCGCCAGGCTCAAACCACCCGATAGGATAACAACATCTCGACCATACAAAGCCTCAAATGGATCCATCTCGATGTTGGACTGGTAACTATTATTGTAAGCAAACTCAGCCAAAGGCAAGAACTGGTCCCACTGACCTCCGAAGTCAATCACACATGCCCAGAACATGTCCTCCAATATCTTAACTGTGCGCTCTGATTGGCCATCAGTCTGAGGGCGAAATATTGTGCTGAGATCTATCTGGGTACCAATATCACTATGCAATGCTCTCTAGAATTGCGAGGTGAACTGAGGACCTTGATCTGGTATAATGCACACCGGCACCCCGTGCAACCGGACTATCTCCCGAATGTAGATCTGGGCCAACCTCTCATAAGTATATGTAGTAGCCACTGGAATGAAATGCACCGATTCGGTGAATCTATCCACAATGACCTAAACCGCGTCAACCTTCCGCAAGGTCCGAGGGAACCCAACCATGAAGCCCATAGTGATGTTTTCCCACTTCCACTCGGGAATGGGCATCTGCTGAAGTAGGCCTCCTGGCCTCTGGTGCTCATACTTAACCTGCTGGAAATTAAGACACCTAACCACATACTCCATAATGTCCCTCTTTATCCGCCTCCACCAGAAATGCTGCCTCAAATCACGATACATCTTCGTAGCACCAGGATGAACAGAATACTAAGAACTATGTGCCTCCTCTAGAATCCTCCCTCTCAGGTCATCGACATAGGAACACATAAACGGCCCTAAAGTCTCAGAATACCATCTCGCCAATAGTAACGTCCTTGGCACCACCCTGAACCACTGTCTCCCGTAGCTCGGCGAAGTACGGATCATCAAACTGCCGAGCCTTAATCTCTCCCATTAATGAAGACTGAGCAACCACATGTGCTAAAACTCGGTGAGGCTGTAAAAGGTCCAACCTCACTAGGCGATTAGCCCGGAACTAAATGTCTAAGGCTAGAGGTCTCCCCTCTGCTGCAGTGTAAGCCAAGCTACCCACACTCCCTGCCTTCCTGCTCAAGGCATCTGCTACCACATTTGCCTTGCCCGGATGATAAAGAATGGTGATATCATAATCCTTCAACAACTCAAGCCATCTGCGCTGCCTCAAATTAAGATACCTTTGTTTGAACAAGTGTTGCAATCTGCGGTGGTCTGTATAAACCTCACATGACACCCCATACAAGTAGTGCCTCCAAATCTTAAGAGCATGAACAATCACCGCCAACTTTAAATCGTGTACATGGTAATTCTTCTCATGAACCTTCAGTTGGCGTGAAGCATAATCAATAACTCTCCGTTCCTGCAGCAACACAGATCCCAAACCAACCCATGAAGCATCACAATACACTGTATACATCCCCAAACCGGAAGGTAATACCAGAACTGGTGCTGAGATCAATGTTGTCTTGAGCTTCTGAAAGGTCGCCTCACACTCGTCGAACAATCGAAATGGGGCATTATTCTGACTCAATCTAGTCAATGGAGCTTCAATAGAAGAGAACCACTCCACAAATCGGCGATAATAACCTGCTAGGCCCAAAAAGCTCCTGATCTCTATAGCTGAAGTAGGACGCGGACAACTCTGAACTGCCTCAATCTTCTCAGGATCAACCTTGATACCCTTTCCAGATACCACATGCCCAAAGAATGCCACGGAATCCAACCAGAACTCGCACTTGGAGAATTTAGCATATAGCTTATGTTCTCGCAAATTCTAGAGCACAACTCTCAAATGCTGCTCGTGCTCCCCCAGGCTACGTGAGTAAATCAAAATGTCATCAATGAAGACAATGACAAAGGAATAAATATACGGCCTGAACACCCTGTTCATCAAGTCCATAAATGCTGCTAGGGCATTAGTCAAGCCAAAGGACATCACCTGGAACTCATAATGGCCATATCTCGTACGGAAAGCAGTCTTCAGAACGTCTGAGGCCCGAATCTTCAACTGATGATATCCTGATCTCAAATCAATCTTAGAAAACACCTGAGCACCCTACAACTGGTCAAACAAATCATCGATGCGCGACAAAGGATACTTGTTCTTAATGGTGACCATGTTCAACTGGCGGTAATCAATACACATCCGCATGGACCCATCCTTCTTCTTCACGAATAGAACTGGAGCACCCCACGGCGATACACTCAGTCTAATGAACCCCTTAGACAACAACTCCTCAAGCTGATCCTTCAACTCCTTCAACTCTTTCGGAGCATTGATGTAACAAATATAAATAAATGGAGGGAGATAGAATAATAGTGGGTTAAGCAGAAAAAAGAAGACGCAATTATCAGAAAGTAAAGAAATTTTGCCTCTGTCTGGTTGAACAGGAGTTTAATGGTGATGAAGAATCTAAGGTGTTGTTTGGTTGGGATATAAGTTATCTCATGTTTAATTATTCTGGGATTAGTTATTTCACCCTCACATTGGGATAAAAACACCACAATCCTCGGATTACTAATCCCGAAATTAATTATATCATATTTTACCCCAATCAAACATGAGATAAATTCATCTCAAATCTAATTGTAGAATTAATTATTCATTATCCCTCGTACCAAGCGAGTCCTAAAGATTCATTGGTGTACATCTGTAAAGGGAAGAGGGTGTCGAGAGAAAGTAATAAAAAATGGAGAAGGATGGGAGGGGGATATTATGAATGAAATTGAGGTAGATTATAAGTGTATAAATGAAATATCACTAACTCCTTCAACTAGAAAAGGTTTTGGAATAACATCTCATGAGCTCAAATGTGAAGACAACACACGCATTGTGACAGGTTAGATCCGAGTGTCTACGAGACACTAGGAATGAAATTAATTGCCGCATGAGATAACCCACATGCTCAACCTCAATATGACATCTCTTCATACCCTTTCACAACCACAACTACTACGCAATCACTTACTTTTCCTGAGTTTGATCTCAATAATAAGACACGAGAACCTAATTCGTCCCCGCATTAAGCAACAGGAAAGATCCTTCAATACACTCATAAATCGGAACCATATATCACATCAAGATAGAAACCAAACACCCAATAGTCATTTCTACATGTCAATTAAGCTCTCCTCGTCACATTCGAACAATCTGAACACATCTCGCAGTCACATCATACTCACCGCATAGCCATCCAATCACAAATTCCACTAATAGGAATACCATCAGACATATAAGTCCCAAAGGCATGTGCTAACACAATTGAAACCTCTGTGCTCAAGCTACAATCAAAACCCGTCTTCTAGTCCTCCAAACTGGCCCATCATCAGCGCACTGAAATCACATCTCGCACCTCATCCATGGAATCAAAAGCTATCTATGCACAACCGATACCGAGCGCTCATGTGCGCATAAGAGTGTGTGGAAGGAATTCAAAGGGTTACGCTTCAAGATGAATCAATATCGCACGATAAGGAAAGAAATATGGGAAGTATACCCTAAATGTCCCGTAGCCTCTCGAAGACAGGTATGGACGTCATCATACCGATCTGTAAAACTCTACTAGACACTTGATCATGACTTGTAGAACCTATGAACCTAGAGCTATGATACCAACTTGTCACCACCCTAAATCCACTAGTTTTGATGGCACCTAAACCAACCCGCTAGGTAAAACAACTAGTAACTATCCAATTCCAATGATATTAACAAGACAAATAAATGATAGTAATTTACTGAATTTTATACATTTTCCAAGGACTAGTAGTACAAATCATGAGCTTCTAAGGATAGATTTTACAATTCTCAAATGAAATAAATACATAGTCTGTTTGAAAAGTACATAAACAGAGTTTTATAGATCTAAGGCTACCACGAATAAAAGGCAGCTACAATCGGGACACAAGTACATCCTCAATCCAGCTCCTGTGAGCATGTGATTTTTACTCGCCGTATTGTCCTATAAAAATCCCAATAAATCAATTGATTTTATGAATATTGATTGATTTTTCAGTAATTAATTGTGAATTATCTGCATTGCTTGCATATCCATAATTCATCTTTCAAAATCATTGAAATTTTGCATTATGAAGTTATTGGTTGTAATTAATTAAATCGTAGACAAATGACGAGTATTTAACGTAATGTAGTTTTTAATAATTAATTAATACAAAAATTACTCATCTTTTATTCGATAAAACACGGGTTGAATTAGGAACATAGAATTGGTCGTGTCATTCTTAATTAATCTGTAAATAATTAAGGTTTAAGTTAATTACTACATTCCTTTGATTAAATTAGATTTGAATTTAACTAATCTAATTGATTTTATTTAATTAAAAGGGTTTAAAATCGGACCTGGGCCAAAGCTACCCAGGCCAAATCCCTTCCCTATACACAATACATTCCAAGCCCAAACCCCTTAACCCGGCCTGTCCCCCGTAACAACCAAACGACACCGTTTCGCCCCATCAAACCCCAGTCGTTGGATCATTTCGATCCTATGGTTCCGAACCCCACACCCCTAAACTATATATATGTCCAAACCACACCCAACCCCCCTCATTTCACCAAAGCCTCACACCACACCCCCACGTCCGTCTCTCTCTCATCTCTCTTAAACCACAAACCCTAGCCGCCACCCTCCGCCCACCGGAAATCGCCTCCGGCGTAGGAGCTTCTCTAAAGACCACCAAAACTTCACCAGGTGATCCCTACGGTCTCCTCAATCCCGTCCAACATTTATTTTCACAAAAGATCGCCCAGTTAGGAGTAATTTCAGATCTGAAATTTACGGAAATCCTAAATCGTACTAATGGAAACTCCAAGCGGCTCTGTGACTCAAACTCACATGAGTCGATGGCTCTTGACAAGAGCCGTCGATTCATGTGAGTGAGGGTCACTTATAGAGGTCGCCGTAATCTGGCCTAACTCCGGCTAGTTGCCGTAGTTCGTCCAAACCCCTCAAACGGGTATCCCCACTTCCTTTCTACATATTTCTTTATTTGTTAGCATAAATAGGCCCTAGTTATTCACTGTCTTCCTTTGATTTCTTTTTCTTCTTCTTTGATCTGTTCATGTTTTTCATTGTTTAGTTTAAAGTCCCAAATGCATTTAGTTTAGGTTTTATTTTATCACCATTTTTTGTATGATTTAACTGTTCAAGTCTAATAATTTGTGTTACCAAGATTAGCACTAAGTTTTTATTTCCTTTCTCTGCTAATTTCCGGACATTTCTATCTTGTTAAATTCTGTCAATAAACGAGCATGAACAACTGATCGATTAAATCCCTGAATTCATAGTTTAAAATGTTTTGTTAGTAAAAACAACCCCTATTAGTTGTTTTGTTCATGTTTTGTTTGAGGTCGTCATTTGTTTTAGCTTTGATTTTTGCTGCCTCTGTTATTAGTCTCAATTAGATGTTAACCTCCAGTTAATCATGGGTTAAATGGCGACTCTTAGTTTAGATTGTCTTATTCAAGTAACTTAAACAAACTAATTCCCCCTAGGCTCAAGTGAAAACTTAAACACTTTAATACAAGAACACTGACTAAGTCTAAACAAATCAACCAAAATCCTAAAAAAAAAAATCAGTTGATAATTAGAAAACTAATAAACCAATTAGGCTAAAAACTCAGTTCTAAAACAATGTTTGGTCATGATTTAACCTAGACTTATCAAGACTAAGTTAGTTAACAATAATTTCCCATAATCACTTGTTTAATAGATTAACCTAGTCTAATAGTCTCTTAAACAACTAACTAAGTCCAAAGATCTGCCTAAGGTAATTAATTTAAGACTAATTAACTCAAACAAATCATTTAACCTAGGCCTGATAATTAGTTAAGTTTCTGATTTTAGGTAAGTGAGTTGACTTAATTAAACTAAATCAGTTAACTTAATTTAAGAAGTCAAAACTAATTGGTTTACTTTAATTAATTGATTTAAACATAAGTAAGTAGTATGAAACTAACTCTAGGCATTTAATCAATTAACCTTTCATTAATTAACTCAACCATAGTTAAGAACAACTAGTTGTCACCTAAAGGGCATAACTAGTGTCAGTTAACCACAGTTAAATAATAACCCAAGTAAGTAACCCTGGTTACCTAATGGTAAATATAGGGGCTTCAAAGGGGTACATGAGGAATCATATATTAAGGAAGTCAGATTTTAAGGGGTAAGAGAGTCTTTAATGGGTAAGATAGTTCTCGAATAGGGGAAGTTGTCCCAAAGGATAAGGGTGACACCTGCCCTATGTACTATTTCAGCTTCAGAAATGGGAATATACCATAGGATACCTCATTCCCAAATAGTCTATAAATAAGACCCCCTTCCCTTTAGAGAGGAAGATATTCTGTTTTGGGTTTTTGGACACTCTGAAAATTCATTCTACACTCTAAAACTGTTTCTTTTACTTTACTGAACACTGGAAACAAAAAAAAATCAGAATAGTTCTTTATTCAAAAGGTCCAAAACAAGTCAGTAGGAGGAGATCTTTTTTTTTTCTCAAGAACTCTTGGAGTTTTCTTTTTCTGTGGGTCTTCTCAGTTGGTGCTCTTCTTTGGTTTTGCTTCTGACTCTTCTGAAATTCCTCTAGTTTGGGTTTGCGGGGTTTCTGGTTTGTGCTGCTTACATTGCTGCTGAATCTGTCTCTTCTTAGCTTTTATTGTCTACCTGACCTTTATTTGGTCAGGATCTTGGTTATTTTCTCTTCCAAAAGAGGTATGTAACAATGAACTTAAATGAAATTGTTATACTCAGAATCTGTTGTTAGTTTGATGCTGAATGTTTGATTCTTGTTATTTCTTTTTCTGAGATTATGTCAAGGCTGAATCTTCTTCCTTTTTTTGGTCTATGAATTTGAAGTAATATTTAAGTGATAGGATGTTAAGGAATCTGAATGTATGTTGTAATATCTAAATCCTTAAGATTATTCTGTTTTGATTTCAAGTTGGTTAAAAATGCATTGAGTATCATGGGACATCAGTCTCATGTCAGTCCATTCGTGAAATAGCTGCACTACGGTGTAGAATCTGACCTCCTCTATGGTCAGGTTCTCTCTATAAATGTGCAGAAAATATGCTTTCGATTGAGTCTCTTTGGTCAATAAAGAGATTCAACAAGCAAGTCTCTAGGTAGGTTAGTATTAGCACTAGGGTAGATGAGTTTGACCTTCCAATGGTCAAATTCACCCCACAATAGTGCATAAACAGTAGCATGTCCATGAAGTTACCTCTGCTAGGGCATAAAATAAGTAGTCAAAAGGCCTCCTAGAGTAAGGAATCTGAATCTCTTAAAATGATCAGATTATGTCTCTATAAAAGCCTAAAAAGTCAAAATTATAGTATAACTGTCACGAGGAATAAAAGATGAGGTCTATGGAGCTGAATCTGACCCATTTTATGGCCAGATTTAGCCCACAAAAGGTCTGAATATGCTTTGTTCTTCTAAGAGCGTCATTAAGGAGTGAATCTAACCTCCTTC
>ML351865.1:0-22169 GCA_005239505.1 Nicotiana paniculata
AATGTAAAAGGAAAAGACTCTCCAGAAGCTTCTGTATACATGGCTTCTCTCAACCGCCATTAGCGCTCACTCACTGTGAGCTTGTTATCTTCACTTTTCTTACTGTTTTTTCATGGTATCAGAGCCTAGCACTCAATCCTGAATCCGATCAGTCGTTTTTTTCCTTTCTGTTCTAGTGTAACTTCGCGATAATCTCTTTTCCTGTGCGAAACTCGAATTTACTCTCGATTCTTCAAATCGATCCTCGTTAATCATGGCTGACAACGAGAACATGACGGATTTCACGAATCTGGCTTCAGATTCGACCAGTCCGCTGTATATGCATCCTTCTGAGAGTGCTGGATCTGTGCTTGTACCGACGATTTTTGATGGATCAGGATATAGATCGTGGAGAAGAGGAGTTTTAAGAACTCTGTCAGTGAAGAATAAAGTAGGATTCATAAATGGAAAGTGCAGAAAGCCAGAACCTCAAGATCCTAACTGTGATCAATGGGAACGCTGTGACGACATGGTGACATCGTGGATCTTAAACTCTATTTCGAAGGATTTGGGAGATAGTTTACGGTATGTTAATGATGCTCAGGATCTTTGGAAAGAGCTTGAAAACAGATACGACCAGACGAATGGGGCAAAATTTTATCAATTGCAAAGGGAGATAAATGAATTGAGTCAAGGAATCCTAGACATCACTGGGTACTATACTAAGATGAAGAAACTTTGGGAAGAACTGAACATAATAAATACACATGCTCAGTGCAAGTGCAATTGCACATGTGGTGCTAAGGCGAACATGCAGAAGGCAGAGCAAGATAGAAGGCTGATTCGATTCCTAATTGAGCTAAATGAAGTTTATACTGTTGTTAGGGGGAGCATTTTAATGGTGAATCCGTTTCCCTCACTTTCACAAGTCTTTTCAATTCTTATCCAAGAGGAGAAACAAAGAGAGGTCAAACCTAACAACCAATTGGTGATGGAATCCACTGCACTGAGTGCCAACAGATCAGGAGGAAATCATTTCAGGACAAATTTTGGTCAACAGACAAGCCTTGGAGACAATGCTGGATATGTGAACTACAATCAGCAAGGAAATAGAACTCGAAACAACAACTATAGAGGAAGAGACTTTGGGAATAGGCCACGACCTTTCTGNAAAGCAATGGGATTGCACATGAATGAGACAGGACTATGCAAAGTCTCACTAAGGAACAGTACAATCAACTAGTGAGCATCCTGGAGAATTTTCATGCTGGAAACAGAGGAAATAAAATGAAATCAGGAGTTGTGAACTTTGCAGGTATTTCAGCTTGCTCGACTCATTTTGATTCTGGTTCTGACTCATATGAGTGTTCTAAGTCAATTGCTGACTCTTGGATCCTTGACTCTGGGGCATCAAACCATATGACCTATAATAGATCCTTACTGACTAACATAAAAACCTTAGTCTATCATTTCCTAGTTACTTTACCCAATGGTTATAAGGTGAAGGTGACACTACTGGGAGATGTAGTAATGAGTCCTAGGTTTACCTTGAAAAGAGTCCTCTTTGTCCCCAGTTTCAAATTCAACCTGATTTCAGGTCACTGTCTAACAGTGCAGTTCGATTGTCTTGTCATATTCACCAAGTTTGTTTGCATCCTTCTGCAGGCCCCTTCACTGAGGAGGCCTCTGGCAATTGGTGAAAGTAAGAATGTTATGTATCTTTACAAGACAGATCCCTGCAAACCTAACTCTTCAATGTTTGACAATTCATCTAATGCATCAAATAAAGGTGATGTAGTCACTCAACCTGCTTCATCTAGTGTAACCAGTGTCAATAGCATTAGTTCTCACTCTGCTTCACATACTGTATCTAGCTTGCACAATCATGTTTGCCCTGTTGTGACTGAACCAAACACTTGTTCTCATGACCGTTATTCTGATGTGCAGTCTAAAAGATATACTAATTCTACATGTAATACATCTGTGAATGATAAACACATGATTGATTTTTTGTGGCACAATAGATTGGGACATGTACCCTTTGTCAAAATGAGAGGAATTGAATCCATACCTTGTCACTTCTCATCTAAACAACCTTTTCTATGCCCAATATGTCCAATGGCTAGACAAAATAGGTTGCCCTTCTCAGAAAGAACTACAACAACAACCAAAATATTTGAAATCTTACACATCGACTTATGGGGGCCTTATCATGTGCCAACACATGACAAGAATAAATATTTCATCACCTTAGTAGATGACTACAGCAGATGTGCTTGGAGTCATCTGCTTAGTTGCAAAAGCAACGCCTTACAAGTAATCAAGGCCTTCTCTGCCATGGTGAGAAACCAATTTGATTGCTCCATCAAGACCATCAGAACAGATAATGGTCTTGAGTTTATAAACTCTGAAACCACTTCCTTCCTGTAATCTGAGGGAATTATACACCAAAGAACATGTTCATACACTCCTCAAAAAAATGGCATAGTTGAGAAAAAACACAAATACCTTTTGGAGACAGCTAGAGCCTTGTTATACCAATCCAAACTTCCCATGCAATACTGGGGAGAATGTATACTCACCTCAACCTATTTGATTAACAGACTTCCATCTACCACTCTAAAAAATAAATGTCCACTGGAACTTCTATATAAAAGAAAACACAAGTATTCACACCTTAGAAGTTTTGGATGCCTTTGCTTTCCTATGACCCTAAAGACTCACAAAGACAAATTTGAATCCAGATCTTTACCTCATTTCTTTGTGGGGTATCCCTTTGGGACAAAGGGTTACAAGGTGCTGAATCTAGCAACAAAAAGAATTCATGTTTCAAGGAATGTTGTATTTCATGAGAATGTATTTCCTTTTGTCTTGCATTCTAATTTCAATAGTGTTTTTCCTTCTTTCCCTCAAGTAAATGCAGATCTAGCATATGAGCTATTTCCTTCTCATGGGTCACCTCATATTCCTCCTTCTCCTAGTACATATCTCCCAACAGTGTCACCTGACTCTTTACTGCCAGGGGTAAGGGAACCCAGTCCTCAAACAACTTCAAGCTCAGAAGAATCTTCTCTCATTCCTGACAACTATAATGTCCCTAACTCACCAACACAACAACCTAATGAAACTTTAGGAAGACCATCCAGAACCTACAAAGTTCCTACCTACTTGAGAGATTACAATTATTCACTACCCAAGTTGCAAACAAATAAACCTGACTCCCCTTCCAGTAGTGACCAAAGCACTACCTCACTTTCTTTCAGTGCATCTATGGCCAATGCTCAATGTGTCACACTCAATGCACTAAGTTCTGAAACTGAGCAATTGATCAGAACCATTTCTCATGAGACTGAACCCAGTTCATATGAGGAGGCAACTGCTGATCCTGCCTGGCAAGCAACCATGAATCAGGAGTTTGAAGCTCTCTGTGCCAATCACTCTTGGAGTCTTGTTCCCCTTCCAACTGGAAAAAGAGCAATAGGGTGTAGATGGGTCTATAAAGAAACACAAAGCAGATGGTAGTATAGAGAGATTAAAAGCAAGATTAGTGGTAAAGGGATACACTCAAGAGGCTGGGGTAGACTATACAGAAACCTTTTCTCCAGTTGTCAAATGACAACTGTTAGGACTCTAATTGGAATAGCAGTAAAAAAGGGTTGGGACATCTTTCAATTAGATGTTAATAATTCCTTCCTTCATGGAGACCTCCATGAGGAAGTCTACATGGAAGTGCCTCAAGGTCTAGCTATTGAAAGGTCAGATTTAGTGTGCAAATTGAACAAATCCTTGTATGGTTTGAAACAAGCAAGTAGACAATGGTATGAGAAGTTAACTGAAGCCCTTTGTTCCAAAGGATATACATTCTCTACTGGATTACTCTTTATTTTACAAGAAACATGGAAGTTCAATGGTGTTTGTAGTTGTATATGTAGATGATGTTCTAATAACAGGGACTGATTTGGAAGAGATAGAAGCTCTAAAGAGATATTTACATGAGACTTTCAGAATAAAAGACCTAGGAAAACTACATTACTTTCTGGTTTGGAAATGCTATACAAAAATGATGGAGTATTGATATCACAAAGGAAGTTCACAATGGACCTACTGTCAGAATTTGACTGTATGAAATACTCTGCCTTGACTTCTCCACTGGATCGCTCAACCAAGTTGAGTGCAAATGATGGGGCTCTATTACCTGACCCCTCACATTTCGGAAAACTAGTGGGAAAATTGAACTACTTAACCAATACTAGGCTTGACATATCATATAGTGTGCAACGTTTGAGTCAATTTATGCAAAGTCATAGAGAAACACACTTGAAAGCTGCTTACCATGTGTTGAGATATCTCAAAGGAAATCCAAATTTAGGAATTTTTCTGTCCAACAACAAGGACTATGGAATTCGAGCCTTCTGTGACTCAGACTGGGCAGCTTGCCCTGACTCAAGGAAGTCAGTCAGTGGTTATGTTGTGTTACTAGGTGATGGTCCAATCAGTTGGAAATCAAAGAAGCAACAGACATTATCATTATCCTCAGCAGAAGCAGAATATAGAGCTACTAGACAGGTTGTAGGAGAATTAGTCTGGCTACTTAGATTGCTTGCAGAGTTGGGAGTCCCCTTCACACTGCCTGTTCTAGTTTTCTGTGATAGTCAGGCAACACTTCACATAGCCAAAAACCCTGTATTCCATGAACGCACCAAACTGTGGATTGTCACTTTGTACGTGATCAGGTACACGAAGGAATCATTATGCTGCACCATATCTCCACGAATGACCAACTGGAAGACATTTTTACTAAGCCCCTTACAGGAGTGAAGCATTGCAACTTACTTAGCAAGTTGGCTGTGAGTTTCTCCCTTCCAACTTGAGGAGGGGTATTAAAGCACATGTGTATTTATCAATTGTACATGATAAGTAGTATAAATAGGAGTAGATACACTGTAATATTTTTTAATTTTTCAGAATCCATTTTTCGATACACTGTACAATTTTTACTCTCACTGTACTTTCTTTTCTGATAATGTAAAAGGAAAAGACTCTCCAAAAGCTTCTGTATACATGGCTTCTCTCAACGGCCATTAGGGCTCACTCACTGTGAGTTTGTTATCTTCTCTTTTCTTACTGTTTTGTCATACGGGGCTGAAGTTCCCCAGTTACAAAGACAAAACTTCAGCTCTAGAGCTGAAGTTTCTCAGTTACGAACTTCATCTCTAGAGCTGAAGTTCCCCAGTTACAAAGACAAAACTTCAGCTCTAGAGCTGAAGTTTCTCAGTTACGAACTTCATCTCTAGAGCTGAAGTTCCAAGTTATAAAGACAACAACTTCAACATAGGGGGCTGAAGTTCCCCGTTTACAAAGACAAAACTTCAGCTCTAGAGCTGAAGTTTTGTCTTTGTAACCGGGGAACTTCAGCCCCCTATGCTGAAGTTGTTGTCTTTATAACTTGGAAACTTCAGCACCGTATGCTGAAGTTCCCCAGTTACAAAGACAAAACTTCAGCTCTATAGCTGAAGTTCCCCAATGTAACTGGGGGAACTTCAGCTCCGTATGCTGAAATTTTTGTCTTTATAACTGGGGAACTTCAGCCCTGTATGTTGAAGTTGTTGTCTTTATAACTTGGGAAGTTCGCAAGCTACTTCAGGCCCGTCTACTAGAATGCTGAAGTTTTGTGTGATTGCCTTTGCTACTTCAGCCCCGCATGCTGAAGTTATGCGCAAAAGCGGGTACGGGTGCAATTTTTTTACAAAGCGGGTATAAGTTAAAACGTGGCACAAAAAATGGGTACGGATGCAAAAGCCCCCAAGAAACTCACAACGCTATTCGTATGACAGAATTATTCAAGGCAAATAGCAGTCTTAGCAAGAAGGTATTTCAAGGATTCAAGCTGAGCATAACTGAAGAACTCGTTCCTAAAGATGAATTTGTTGTAGTTATTAAGTTATTTAGGTTTAGTCATCGTTCGTTCTTTAATGGTAACCAATGTTGCTTAGTGAGAAATGTAATCGTAGATAAAAAAATTGAAAGAGTTTGTTTTGCCTTCTAGGCTAGAGTTTATAGTCTTAAAAGGAGTGTTGCAATTTGGCTGAATTTTATGAGAGTAAGTTGTGATTTTAACTCCCGGAGGTTTTGTCACGTAAAACTGCTTGTGTACTTTATATTCTTGCGCTTCACTTTAAGTTTGTGACAGATTAGTTAAGTTAAAAGAACTGGATTTTTAAAAGACGAAATTCATACACCATAATTTATATCCCCCAGTGTCTTGAGGTATCTTAAAATCGAAAAATCCTAAAAATGCCACTCAAATTTCAAAAATGGTCTATTCATGCCATCCGTTAAAAAAATGTTCATTTCATGCCACATGACACTGCCGTTACACCTTTGGCTCATTTATGCCACTCACCATTAATTTTTAAAAAAAAATAAAATTGTGCCGTTAGTTCAACAATGGTATAGGTGATCCAAAGGTGTAACGGCAGTGGTAAGAAATGAGCATTTTTTTAACGGATGACATGAATAGACCATTTCTGAAAGTTAAGTGGCATTTTTAGGCCTTTTCCGATCTTAAAATAACAACATCCACAAAGTAATTAGATAAAGGAGGACTGTTGGTCCCAAACGCACACGCAAGTATACGTGGTCGTACAAGTAATATAATGACAAATCGAGTGTCGAATCACTATAGTTGTTATTTAATCAAGCCAAAATAAAAATCCAGGAATGTAACTATATTATACTACGATTCTAAGAAATAACTAATTATCAAGTAACGAGTTGATTGTTGTGTATTCAATAGAGACAAATATTTCAGGGTTGTGATCAATTCACCACTCGTATTGCATTCTAATTAACTCTCCCTTTCATATAATTCACTCATGGTTGCTAATTAATCGATAATTGCTCTCATAGCCTTCTCCCGAAGAACTACTCGCCTATTCTCAATCGATTAACGCCTATATTCCTATGAAATTAATCTATCAGAACGCATTAAGATTACGATATTTAATTAAGCACAATGACTAGGTATATTCCTATCCTAACCACAAATCCGCTCCCCTGAAGGGTTAAGATCGCGCTCTCTTCAACTCTTCTCTAATTTATACACGGCTTTCCCAAGCATAGCATAGACAGTATATAGAACCTAACTGCTGGCCGGACAATTAAGCAATTAAACACAGAATTGAAGAAACAACCATATATTGAGTGAACTATAATCAAGGTTAATCTAACGTCGAATAACAATATCCATGGCTAAATCACAACCCCAGAACAATGGGTGTTTAGCCACTCATGCTAAAATCAAACAATTGCATAAGTGTTGCATAAATTGTAAATACTAGAAAAAAATAAAGAAAACTGAGAATCCTTCGCTCCCTAGCAATTCCGTGTGTATTATCCCTCCAATGTGAATCCCCTCAAAAATAAGCTTAGACTTGCTTTTATACGTGTTGGATAGGTTTAGGGCCGAAATAGCCGTGTCCCGGGCAAAATAGAAAAAAATCTCGTCACCGGCGCCCTGGGTAGCATCGGGCGCCCACCAGGGTGCTGCCCCAATAAACTTTCTGCCTCCAGCGCCACAAGTGGCGCCTAGCCCTGCATGTGGTGCGCAAAATCGCTTTTTGTCCGGTTTCGCCCGTTTTGGCTCTAATTTCGTGTGTTTCGCCCCCAATTGATCCCGAATAATTCGTACACATAAAAACACTTCAAATTAATATAAATCATCATATTTAACATCTAAAACTCACGAAACAAAAGTAAAATATGAGGTGATATACATAGAAATGTATACACTTTAAGTTAAACATCAAGGACCAACTTAATTTTACTTTGCAAGTACATGTCCTTATGATGTGTGTCATAAATTGATGAATCTTTAATATGATAAAGAGGACATTCTTTGTTTTTTTAAGAGGGAAAATCCATAGCCGCTATAGCCTTTGCCACAATATCTGCCCTTCTGGTGAGCACTTTGTGCGCATCGAACAAACCTCCCCATGTGTAATAGCATGCAAATCATACAGGGGATGTAAACGCATTAGGCAAAGCCTATGCGACAGGCTCAACCCAGGGTTGAGGAGGGAATCGATCTCAGGTCATCTATAGGACACTCTTTGTTGACCTATATATTTTTTCATATTTCCTGGCGAACAAAACCAAAGTGCTAAGGATTATAATGAAATAAAAGGACGCTTAGCATGACAATGACTGATATATTTGACTCCTGCATTGGCTCTTTTATCCATAGCTGAAAAGAACATGTTTGTGTTTATCTAAAGAAGAACAATCCAAACTTTGATATATAAGGAACTTAACTTCATAAAGAATAATTCCTTAACTTCATAAAGAACAATAAAATGAGAACTAAGTGTGGAAAAAATGATCTGGAGTAGAATCAAGAATCACAATAAGAGCAACTATATATAAATTTTATGTTAGAAGCCCCAGGAGCAAGTTCAACATCTTCGACGCTCAAGAACAAAAAATATCACAAGTAGACACGAATAAAGGATCTAGAGTTAGTGAGTTTAGACTGAACTTGATCTTATTATATGTACGCATTTTAAGTTTTTTTTTTCTTTTGTTGTTCTGGAATACGTACATTCATTCGAGTTGTAAACAACGAAAAATGACACTAACACTCTGTTTGGATCACTGTTTCCCGTCGTTTTATATGTATCATATTGTACTGTATTGTATTGTATCGTATCGTTTTATGAATATTATGTTTGGGTAGATTGTATTGTTTGTTGTTTTTAAATAAAATTTTGTTGTTTGGTTTGTCTATATCGTACTGTAATTGATAAGTTTACTAAAATACCCTCAATTATTTTAAATATTTAATTTATCAAGAATTACACATAAAAATTATTTAAGAAAACCTCTTTCTACTAATTTATCACTAATTATGTCTTATATATAAATTAAGCAATTAAATTCATGTAATTTTTTTCGAAATTAGTTGAACAAGTTAATAATATTAAAAATAATAGTAAGTACAATATATTCATAATTAGATCATAATAATTGAAAATTTAAATAAAAATGTTAAGTTGACTCCATTCAAACAAAAGTAAAAATAAAACCTTTACCTGAAAAGTATGGAGAAGCGGCAGAAGAACAAAACGAATTTTTCAAGTATGTAGGTTATTATATAGGTTATATTTGAGATGCTGTCTTTGAGAATTTATATAGGTTATTAGACTTCACGTACAATTCTATTATAGAATTATATGAGAAAGAGACTTTGCTTTTATTTAATAAAAAAAGGTAAATGGTAAAATAGAATTATAAGATATTAAGTTAGGGCATAATTAGAAAAAAAATAAGAAATAATTCCACCACACCAAATCGGTTGTTTCGAAAAATGTGACTTTTCATTGTTCCAGAACAATGGATTTAACAATACAGTACATCAATTTTAGCTAAACAATCAAAACAAATATTGTTCCGAGAAAACAATTCAATACGATACAATGGCTAAAATCCATCCAAACAAACTGTAAAACCCATAGAACATGTCCAAAAAATTGGCCTCTGATTACAAACAAACCATAAGAAGTCCATGCAAAAGTCCAGAAACTTTAGAGCGCTATTAGACAAAAGCAACGAATCTTTCACGAACCATTGCTTATTACTAGATTACTGAGATAAAAAGATACTTCTGAATTGAAGAAGAGACCCGAATACCATCGATAAAATGAACATATAATTTAAATTTTTTGACTTAGTAACAGTTACATAATTCAACCTAGAAATCAATCACTGATCAAAACCTCTACAGGCTGAAGAATAATCGACAACAAGTGATTGAGTTAAGTAGTTCATCATATAAATTTATTGACTCTGGAGATATAGTAATATGGTGGCTTGTTGGATAGGGATCGAGGAATGGGAAAAATCAAAGATTTCATGTGGCACTTTTGTTAAATTAATTTATTTCATACCGTTTAGGGTCAAATTCTACGGGATCAAACCTAGGGGGAGTTTTTTCTTTTTCTTTTGATTTTCCACATCCATTCCACTTCGTGAGGATAAAGCACTCCGTATCAAAAGAAAATTCATTCCCATAGATGATAGACATATGGCTAGGGATGGAGCGGTACTTACCATCCAATCATATATATTTTTAGTGACCTGGAAATTGGCCTGCCTAGTACAAAATCTGAAGGCTCCATTTGCCAGAGGCCCCAAAAAAGTTGTCATCATCGCGTATCAACGTAACGTAGCAAATTATGGCAATACATATAATTCCTGATTAAAGAAAATGAAAAGATAGATATATAGATATACATACAAAATAATCTTCACATCTGCTTATTAATCCCTCCAAATCCTTTTTTTTTTCCGTCAAAATTGTACTTTATTTTCTTCTCTTTCAGCATTCTGAGTACATAACTAGTAGCTGGTTCAGCTTTTCAAACCCTAAAATATGGCTAAGCACAATAAAGATGAAGATCAACAAATAACGTCATTTTGATTATATATACCGTGTTACAACTAAAGCTGAAAATATCAAACGGTTAAAGGAAACATAATAATCACGTCCTTTTTTTAACCCTTCTTGAAATAATATAAATAGGGTAAATAATCAAACATTTACTGGAATTACAAAAAAATACTTTTACCTCTTTCAAATTCAAATTAATTTGTAGAAGCATCAGCCTATTTAGATAATATAGCCATTCATTGCTGCTGCAGCATCATCAAGATTCTCATATTAAATTAAGGAGCTATAGGGAGCAAAAAAATTACTATAGTTTTTTCACCCACCATAGAAATCCATAAAATATACTATATGTGAATCTTGAAGATGCTGCATCTGCAAAAACTGACTGGGATCTTCTAATCTCTGTCAATCTTAAAGATGATCAACGCAAACAATGGAAGCAGGATTTTCACTGAGGGGTTCAACAATTTTAACCTTACATATACAATGTAATTTTTCGACAAAGAAATTCGGAAAGTAAGAAAGTAAAACTATAAAAGACTGAAGGTACTCCTCAAAAAACCCTAAAAAATTAATAGTATTTTCAAGCGTAAAGGGAAAAAAGAATTATTTTTTTAAAGAAGAAATTAAAAGTACATCTTTAAAACTTTAGATCTATATGTTCTTCATTTTTGAAAAATAAGAGAAACTGCAAACTATAGAAAAGGAGAGATAGAGTAGGAGGAGAGATTGTAGTATTGATGTCTAACGAGGGTTCTATAAATAGTTACGAGTTGGACAGTGACCAAGTGAGAAAAAATAAGAAGAAATATTTAATTTATAGGAGTATTCAGTATAATAAAACTTTACTACTTGTATTAGTTTTGTGCACTGACGGATTTAAAAAGCAACTGTATGTAATTCTCTACACGCACATTAATTGGTAATCTTAAAAAGTAAATTAGATCAAAATACATTGATCGTATAAAAATGATTATAACACTAATAAATACAATTTAGCATGTTATAAAATGTTTACTTTTATTATTAAAAAAATTACTTATTAACTGACTTGATACTGTAAATTCTTTTACATTTCAAAAAAAAAAAAAAAAAAAAAAATATATATATATATATATATATAGTGGTTAATCTAAAGGAATACATAACAGGAGCAAGTATCTTTCACTTACTCGCATCCGGCAATTACAACCGTCCAATAACCAGTACATGACACTTTTTTTCACTTACATTATTATTATTACTAAATTATAGTTAATTAATACATATTTTTCCGTAAAAAGTATCACTTAACCATATTAATTAATATAATTTGGAGTAAAAATATCGGGTGCATGTAAGTTTTTACGGTCAAACCTCTGTTTAGCATCCTCGTTTCGTCGATGCATATAAATTAAATCCAATAGGAGCTTGGCTTTTATAGAAAAGAAATGTTATATAGTATATAAGGAAGTAATCAGAGTATTGAATACGAGATAATAGGATTGGTAGGTGCCCGAAAAATGTGTAAAGGAGAGAGAGATTTAAGGTGTACCAATAACAGTTAGCCATCGCAATCCTAAGGTACAAAAATTTACCCAAAAACTGTATATTCTTACTGAGTCAGCTCAATTTCCACATAATAATTGCAACTTAATATGGAAAATGATAAGTTACCAAGTAAAGGTGACGTTTAGGTTTAGAGAATATGTTGCGTCTTGTAGAAGGTTTTTTCAAAATTGACATCCATATTTATGGGAATAGACGTGTGAGCTTTTTCTGGTTTGCTTGTGTTGATCCCTCTTTTCCCATTACTGGTTCACACTTAACTTTTTCTTTCTATAAAACTTTCTGCTGTATCAGTTAATTTAATTTGTGTTTTCATTCTATCAATGATTTTATCGTGTGATAGCAAGTTAGTTATTATCAACAGATATTGCGAATAGTAACTATTTTTACCGAGAAATATCATGCGTTAGTTACCATTTTACCATATTACCAATCAAATCTTATCAAGAGATTTACATATAATTACTATGTAAATAATCTCATTGTGTAAATATTTTTTTCTATCATTGAAAGTCAACCTTATATCGTTCTTTATAAAGTTTATATGCCAAGTCTAATTCTTTTTTAGGTTTGAAGAATTAATTCAAATAATCGTCCACCTAATTTCTTAAACTAAAAATAGCAGACTGATATATAATACATTTATAATTGTTTCTAATCAATGTATAATTTATGTATACCAGCTAAAAAAAGTAAAGTGTGAATCTGATCGATTATTTGTATAACAATTCCGGGGTAAACGATCTTTTTGCACGGCCGTCACCCGTCAGACTTAATTTTATTAAAACCCTCATTTAACCTCCAGAATATGGTGAAAAACTTAAAAACCTCTACAATAGTTAGTTTAATACGAACAAAAATAATTTGGATCATTGTATTCGAATGTCGTGCTGATTTCGGAGAGAGAAGTACAACGAGTAAATCGGAGAAAAGTTTATAGCGGTAAGTACAAAAGGAATATTAACGAGGTGTTAGGATTATAATGCATTTCTGACAACGTTATTAGTTTTATGAGCAAAGTCCGGTTGATGATTAATTTTGAGTGTACTTGTACGTAAAATATACTACTCCACTTATTATGTTTAATAGACTTATCTTTTATAATTTCATTTTTTATGGACCGATAAATAAAGTTATTTTTTAAGTAATCTGATTATATAAATATTCTTTACACATACAGTTAATGATTGAGTGTATAGAAACTAGCATAATCGTAAAACTCAGCAATGATGCTTGACACAAAATAAGACATTTCAGAACTTGTTAGTCTAGGATCTTTTTCTTTTTCCACTCAGTCCCGATATTTGGTTTGAATTCGATTGATTCAAATTCGTCGGGAACATTCCATTCTGGGAATAAATACTCCTTATCAAAAGTAACTTTTTACACGAGCGAATCCAAAAATATAAGGATGAAGGTATAGATAACACTCCATCACAAACTTTGATGATTATTAATATAGGATCTCAACTCATGATGCTGATCGGACTCACTATATATTCATGGATTAAATATGGCTCTACAATACCTTAGTTTCTCCAAATTAAAGTTTAGAATCAAATGTTAATGTACAAGAACGTTAAACAAGTACTCCACGCCACGAGCACATGCAACTGTGCACTAATTGACAAAGCCAATACATTGGTTGGATTGTAGGAAAAGTCAAAGGTTTCAACTTACCAAACTGAATGACAGATTAAATCAACAAAAGTCTAAAAGGAAATGATGTTGCCAGGATATAGGAAGTGACTGCATATCGATCAAACATTGGGCGCAATGCACCATCAATCCCACAGTTTCATCGTACCACTGTTTTTTTTCTCCCCAATTAAAAGCCTTTAACTATTGCTCTAGTAGAGTTAGGTTCATGTCCAACACCTTTAAAAAAAATTTTTAAGTGGTTAGAGGTTTCGTCAGAATTTTATTAAAATGAATCAAAATTATAAAGAAATAAACACATCAAAGGATTGGCCAAAGATTAGCACCATTAATGAAGAAAACGCTTCTTATCAGAATATTTTTCTTTTAAGCTTACAGGAATGGAGTATCACTATACTTTTTTTTGGTTATAATGCTTGTATATTTGATATAAATATAATTATTTAAGATTTTAAGTGTGCATCTAACGTTGGATGGAGATACTTTAAATTTGTTTAACTAATCACTGATCCTCTGCTAATACGTGCTGAGATTCACGCTGTGACATCTGGCTGGTCACGGATATAACAGTTGTGCTCGATTATCTAGTAGTAGTCTCCGAGGCCTTTGGGGTTCGAACCTGGGGTCATGGTCCCGCTACTACTGAGGGCGGGCGCTTTGCCCAGACCCTGGCTCGAGGGGCTCTTTGCTTCGACTCTGATTCCTTACCATCACGTCTCTCGCTCCGTTTACTTCATCGAATATCGAGGCGTCCCATGGGTTCGGTTTCGCCCCTATACAAAATTATTTGTCAAACTGAACAGGGATGGCAAACATACTGCACCTCCTACCGTCAATTAGTAATCTAGTCTTTCTGAAAAGGGGAAGAGAAAACCTCTCCTTATACACATCCCATGCATCAATCCAACAATTTCATATTATGTATCGCTCTTTATAGGTGTGTACGGGTAAAATCGGGGATAATGTTACCCCTGATTTCTCGGTAAAGAAAGGAGAGGGAAGCATGATCTGACGCAACATCGAGTAAAGCCAAAGGGTTCCTCGTTTCTGAGCCCGGGGAAGACGAACTGTGCAATCAGGATCGGACACAGCTAAACATCGGGTGCGGGCAGAGTGAAGGTTCGAGAATATGGAAAAAGAGAAACGATTAAGCACGATAAGCGGGGAGCCGTAATATCTGCCCTCAACCGGATACTACAGCGTAAATCCCGCCCGATATCAACTGTACATCAACATTTACTGGAAGCTTTTTCCCCTTATTTAAAATTGTACTAGGATTGAAACTTCCCTACTATATAAAGCGGGGAAATTTTTTTATTTTAAACAACTATTGGCACGCATATCAAAGCAATAAAAGTTCATTTTTATTCTCTAGCTACTGTTCATTGTGCTCTTCAGCAACTTAATTATTCGATTGTAACCGAGCCAGTCTCAAGGATTCGACCGAGGTCAATTGTTCAGTATTCATCTAAAAGGCCATGCTTGATTATTCTTCACGTTTAGTTTGATTATATTGTTTATCTGTACTTTAACCAATATTTGTTCATAGATCATACATGTTAAAGTAAATCACGTATCCTTTAACTACATACAATTTTATGTCCATGCCTTCAAAGAACATGTTGAGGTTCTCGTTTACGGCCCGTGAAGTCTTAATTGGTTTTTCTTTGATGGCCTGAGCCTGTCAAATAGAGACTTCATGTGAGACGGCAACTTGGGGATGTCAATGAACCCGGTGGCTTTTCTCGTAGTGGGAGTAGCTTCTCGAGAGGCCGTAGCCACTTCCTCTCCTTCGGGATCCCGATCAAAGAGGGTCCGGCCTCCCGTTCACTACTTCCCACTCTTCTGCATCAATGGCCCGCCCATGGGCAACGAACTCCAAGTTGCCATTTTCAGGGTAGTCCCTAAGCCGACAAAGGAGATTCGAGGTCCGGTACCCTGACCCTAGTACTCTTTTTGTTTCTCTTTCGGATCCTGACTGCGACTCTCTTCTTCTTGGTCTCGGTGTCTGCGTCCTAGGAACCAGAAGACCCCATATTTCTTCTCCTTTTTTCCTCCTTCTACACAACAGTCTCGACGACAGGTTGTCCTGAAATGGAGGATTTAGCAGGTGAGGACGGATCCTCATCCTCGTCCACTGCCCGAAGCTTAGTGGTCTTGGTCAAACCTATGGAAGGAAGAAAGGGACTCAATAAAGATGACAGTTGAATAGAAAAGGAAACTCAATCGAAGGTGAGAACATTCACTATAGCAATGGCCTCCGACTTTCCCTTTGAGAGTTTATGCCATTTGCGCTCGAAGTATGATAACTGTTTGCAGATCCTCTTGACCCACTCTTTGAAGCGGAGAACTGTGTTGGTGACTCGGGCGACCGTTGAACAACGATAGAACCAGGCAATGAGAAAGAAGAACAAAACCCAAAAAGTATTATAACTACTCAAGAGGGAGGAACTTACGAATTAGGTTTCACTTTTCAAGGAACGATAGGAAATTGGGGATAATGAGATCCCTGATCTTCACCAGAACGAATTTTCCCTACCAGCCTCAATCCATGTCTTCACCGATGCTCAAGAATGGATCTTTCTTTGCCGATGGACGAGCTGGATTAGTCCTCATCGGAAGATTCGGGAACTCTAGAGGCGAGGCAGATGGTCGATGGTAAACCGAGGCTCCTCTGTGTTATTAACGATGTGACGGAGGAGGATCACGATCCTGTATTGGTAAAAAAGAGTTTCACACGTAAGCCAACTTTTGACAACTCAGCCAGACACATGGACACAGGAAAACTCGACAGCTAGATGTGATTCTTTGAAGAGGTACAATACAAATAGGCACGGTTCAGTAAACCCACGAACTTATCAGCCACGGGAAACTCAACTTGATCAAAATGGGAGAGAGGCACGGTCAGAATGAATCTAGACAAAGCTACGGGCAGATTCAAGGATCTACAATTGATTACTCGAACGTTATGTAACCGAACCCAACTATCGTTATCCTTTGTAATGCCTCATTAATGTCATAATTAGTCATTAATGAGGAACCATAGCAAGAGTCGTACGTTATAAGAATCTCCGATATAAGGGAGGGGAATACAGCTTGCAAAGGCATCTGTTTCTCAAATACAATCAACTTTGATATTCTATTTTTCTGCAATATTGTCTATTATTCATTTTTCTCCATTTATCTTGATTATCAGTAACCCGTATTCATATTAAAAATAAGCTTTAGTCAAGGGTTCTAATTTTTTGGTTAAACAAATTGGTTTCGTTACCGGGAATCTGATAATCTTTGTTTACTTTTCAAGTGATATCCTCCGACTTATGTCAAACCCCAACGACAACAACTAGCAAAGGAGTGGAACCCCAGTTCCATCGCTTTTAGGAACCCCACGTGGTTCGAGGGAAAAATCCCCAGAAAGATCCAATTACAACAATGGTGATAATGATCAAACTGTGGAACAAGATCGTGTAAAGCAAATGATTTCAGAGTATGTGAGCCAAGCTTTGCAAGAATTTGCGAGAGGGTTATCGGCAGCATTACCTACACCGCCGACGCCACCCCCCAATAACACCATCACCATAGAAAATCCTCAATCTGAGTTGGCAAACTCAGGAAGAGGAGATACTCCTAATGAATCTCTCGAAACGAGACCAGGTATATCTAATAACTCAGATTACAAAATTTACTGCTAACCATGCAGAAACAGATGAAGGAGCAAAATGATCGCATCGAACAAATTCCTGGAGTACCACCTATCATCAAAGGAATCGATGTCGATAGATATTCTCAACAACCTTGGAAGCCAAGTGCGGCACCCTTGCCTATACCCAAGAAGTTTAAAATTCCTGACATTCCCAAATATGATGGAACAACTGATCCACGCGACCATGTGACTGCTTTCACTACTGGGGTAAAAGACAACGACTTAACGAAACAAGAGATTGAATCAGTCCTTATAAAAAAATTTGGGGAAACACTTACCAAAGAGGCCCTAACCTGGTATTCTCTTCTCCCTGAAAATTCTATTGACTCTTTTGCTGAGCTTGCAGATTCGTTTATAAAAGCACACTCTGGTGCACAAAAAGTTGAGAAGAGAATGGAAGACATATTCAAAATAAAAGAAGGAGACACGGAACTACTCCGTGAGTTTGTAGACAGGTTTCAACGAGAAAGAATGCAGCTACCTAGGGTGCCTGATAAGTGGGCAGCCATGGCATTTGCAAGAAACTTGAACGATAAAAGCTCAGAAGCCAGGAGGCGACTTAAAGATAGTCTAAGAGAATTCCCCTCTACAACATGGAACGATATATATAACAGGTACAATACTAAAATCAGAATAGAAGAAGATATCATTGCTCGTTCGAGAGATGAAGATCATTCCAGATCCAGACGTCCTGAATCAGATAGAAGATCAGGTAAAAACAGGTATGATCCTTTCTTAGGACCCCCGGGACGTGATATCCGCCCCAGGTTCGAAAACACTAGGTCAGACTATAGACCACAAGGAAGAGACGCAGTCTCATTCTCGTCTAGATCCAGAAAAGATCGAGATGAACGATCTAGAGGTAGTACTCAAATTGGGGATCATACCTTTAATGTAAGTACTACTGAACTTGTCTCAATATTGAGGAACATGGGAGACAAGGTTAAGTGGCACGAAGAGACGCGGTCAAATCCAAGTAGAAGAAACTCATATCACTGGTGTGAATTTCACAACGATCATGGGCACAAAACTGCGGATTGCAGATTTTTACAAGGTGAAGTAGAAAATTTGTTAAAACAAGGCTATTTAACATAATTGTTTAGTGATAAAGGTAAACATGCATATATGAGGAACAGGCAGGAGCCCCCAAAGACTCCTTCTCCAAAACGAACTGTTAATGTAATATACGGGGGTGAAGAAGTAAACGGAGTGATTTGCAAAACAACCACAAAGCTCACAATTACACATGGGAAACGGGCTCGGGGAGAAGACGATATAACCTTCGATGATGAAAATATTAGCGGATTAATGCTTCCGCACAATGATGCTCTGGTAATATCTTTACTTATTCATGACACTAACGTAAAAAGAGTGTTGATTGATCCAGGCAGTTCAGTCAATATCATTTTGCTAAGAGTCGTGGAAGAAATGCTACTGGGGAATCAAGTAATCCCAAAAGCACGAGCCATATCAGGGTTTGATAACTCTACGGTTATAACAAAAGGAGAAATTGAGCTTAGCACTTATGCTGAGGGGGTGATCAAAAGTACCAGGTTACAAGTCATCGATACTGACATGGCTTATAACGTGATCATTGGAAGGCCATGGATCCACGACATGAAAGCGATACCCTCCACGTTGCATCAGGTAATTAAATTTCCCTCTGAATGGGGGATTCAACAAATCAAAGGAGATCAGCAGACCGCAAGAAATATAAACTCTGTGGTACACTACAACAAGAAAATAGAGGTGGAAGAATTACGAGATAAGGGAATCTCCCAAGCAGGTAACACAGCCCAAACAAGCATGGAAGAAATTACTACCCAAATAGGTACGGAAGGTATTATTGCTGAAACAGGTACGAAAGAAAATACTTACGAGAAGGAAAATCAAGTTACCACGGAAGGTATACTATACCACACAGAAACAGATTCCAGACCGGACGTCATTCGTGAACCGGAGGAAGATGAGCACATCAAAACAACTTGGGAGGAGCTCGTAGCTGTTCCATTATCTGAACAAAAGCCTGAGTAGAAAGTGTATATAGGCACGAGGCTAGGCCCCACTCAAAGAGAAGAAAAAAAAAAGGACCATTCAAGAACCAAGTGATCGACGAAGAGGTACAAAAACTCTTGAAGATTGGTTCGATACGAGAGGTAACATACCCTAACTGGCTAGAAAACACTGTGGTAGTACTTAAAAACAATGGAAAGTGGAGGGTATGCATAGATTATACTGATTTACTCAAAACATGCCCCAACGATTCATTCCCATTGCCTCATATAGATCAAATGATTGATGCCACCGCATGTCATGAACTATTAAGCTTTCTAGATGCACATTCTGGTTATAATCAGATTAAAATAGATCCTTTAGACGAGGAAAAAACCTCGTTTATCACGAACAGGGGGACTTATTGTTATAAAGTCATGCCTTTTGGCCTAAAAACCGCTGGAGCCACCTATCAAAGGCTAGTGACCAAGATGTTCCAAGAACATCTGGGAAAAACAATGGAGGTTTACATTGATGACATGCTGGTAAAGTCAATACAGGCGGAAGATCATTTCCAACACCTTGCTACTACTTTTGATATTCTACGCAGGTATAATATGAAGTTAAATCCAGAGAAATGCACTTTTGGAGTGCAATCAGGTAAATTTTTTGGTTTCCTTGTGTCAAACAGAGGAATAGAGGTAAATCCTGCTCAAATTAAAGCTATAGAGGAAATACCTAATATTTTAACAAATAAAAAGGAAGTTTAAAGACTGATTGGGAGAATAGCAGCTTTGGGTAGGTTTATTTCTAAATCTTCCGAATTTTTTTTTTAAATTCTTCTCAGTTCTCAAAAAGCAGAATCAGTTTGAATGGACTGAAGAATGTCAGCAAGCCCTCAAGAACCTGAAGATTTACCTATCCAAACCACCACTGCTTTCAAATCCAAAAGAAGTGGAAAGATTGTACATCTACCTGGCTGTCTCAGAAATTACTGTAAGTGCAGTATTGGTAAGAGAAGAAAAAGGTAAACAATCACCTGTCTATTATGTAAGTAAAACTTTGCTAGATGCTGAGACTAGATATCCACATCTGGAAAAGTTAGCCTTAGCTTTAATAATGGCATCTAGAAAATTACGACCCTATTTTCAATGCCACCCAATCACCGTTGTGACCTCATATCCTTTAAGAAATATTCTGCATAAACAGGAATTGTCAGGAAGATTAGCCAAGTGGGCCATAGAATTAAGTGAGCATGAAATAATCTATCAGCCTAGGACTGCAATTAAGTCTCAAATACTAGCTGATTTTGTTGCTGACTTTAGTAATAGCATTGTATCTGAAGTAGAAAAAGAGTTACAACTCTTTAACGGTGTTAATCCAGGCCTATGGACCTTGTTCACCGATGGTTCTTCAAATATAAAAGGCGCCGGCTTAGGCATAGTCTTGATATCACCCACGGGTGAAAAGACACGGCAAGCTATAAAGTGTTATCCTATCACTAACAATGAAGCAAAGTACGAAGTTGTTATTGCAGGGCTTGAACTCGCACGAGAGCTCTCAATCGAGCAAATTGTGATCAACTGTGACTCCCAACTGGTAGTAAATCAGATACAGGGGACTTACATCGCTCGAGAGACTAGAATGCAACAATATCTTAAAAAATCACGAGATCTCGTGAGACAATTCAAAACATGGAAGGTAATGCAGATACCTAGAGAGGAAAATGCAGATGCATTAGCTAACCTCGTAGCAGTCACGGAAGTAACGAACAAAGACAATACAATTGTTGTTCAACTATTTCATTCAATAATATACCAGGACAGGAATGAGGTAACTTTCAATAACCTAACCTGGGACTGGAGAAACGAAATTCTTAATTTTTTTTAGAATGGGATCGTACCTGAAAACAGGAAAGCAGCTCAAGCGCTTCGCCGCAAAGCTGCACGATACTGTCTTATTCGCAACTCACTTTATAGCAAGATGTTCGGAGGACCCCTAGCTAAATGCCTCGGACCTAACCAATCGGAATTTGTGATGAAAGAAGTCCACGAAGGACACTGTGGACATCACTCAGGGGCGAGATCCTTAGTGAAAACACTAATCAGATCCGGATACTATTGGCTTAAGATGGAAGAAGAAGCCGAGAATTTCGTATCCAAATGTGACAGATGCCAAAGGTTGGCCAATAACATGCATCGACCAGCGGAATTATTACAACCAATAATATCCCCATGGCCTTTCATGAAATGAGGTATGGACATAGTGGGACCTCTTCCCACAACGAAAGGACAGGTACGGTTTTTACTCGTACTAACCGACTATTTTACAAAATGGGTAGAGGCAGAAGCGTTCAAACAAGTGCAAGAAAAGGAAGTTAAAAGCTTCTTATGGCGAAACATAATATACCGATTTGGAATACCAAAGGAAATCGTGTGTGATAATGGCCCACAATTCATAGGCTCGCAAATCACAGAATTCTTTGAAAGTTGGAAAATCAAGCGGATCACTTCAACGCCGTACCACCCCATGGCTAATGGTCAAGCTGAGTCAATGAATAAGGTCATCATCAATAATCTAAAGAAGCGGCTGGATAAAGCCAAAGGAAATTGGCCTGAAGAGTTACCAGCGGTACTATGGGCATACAGAACAACTTCGAAGATAGCCACGGGAGAAACTTCGTTCCCACTTGTTTATAGCTCAGAAGCCTTAATATCCGTGGAGATTGGCGAACCAAGCATAAGGTTCTCAATAGCCGTGGAAGGTGAAAATGACGACGAATTAAGGACCAACCTGGACCTGCTTGAACCACGGAGAGAAGCAGCATTGATACGGATGGCA
>MDKI01017201.1:0-54465 GCA_005239505.1 Nicotiana paniculata
CAGGATTATATTTGCAACGCCCGCTTAGTCTTCTACAAGACATAGTTGAGCGTGATCACCTGCATGTAAGGAAGAAGATGTTAAGAATAATCTACAATTCTAAGTATAAAAGTAATAACGAAGAGACTCTCGAAGATTACCCTATTTAGAGCGTGTTGAGCCTCATTGAACAGGCAAGCTCCCCCCACACCGTTCATCATGCTTGTTCCTCCTCGGTCACCAATTCTCTCAGATAGCTGGCAATCCCAACATGGGAAGAGAAGACTCGATCATCCTTTGGGATAGTAAGCACTAGGTGCCGTTTGCGGCTTGGGTTAGCGCTCGGAGCTGGGAATTGGTCCACCAGTATCGAGATCGATGAAGATCCAGTAGCACCCGACGACAGTATTTTCTTTGGCACCGGTAAATCACCGAATCCGGTGACATCCTTGGAAATAGCAGCTTCGATCCCGTCGAAGAAACCATGGATATCGATTCGGTGACTATCCATCATGTTGTCCTCTTGGATCATGGTATCCAAAATTTGGGGGATTCTGAAATATCAACCACCCTGAGCTCGTCCCTAGGGACCTCTTCCGTTTCTCGGGAAGCCTGGCCTCCAGCCTCTCTCTCCACCGTCTTAGCTGGGGATGGGGCGACCTCCGCTCTTTCTGATTCGGGGACCTCAGCCGAAGCTCCCTCATCAATTGCCTCCAGTTCGGAGGGCTTTTTTACCGAAGCAGTAGCATGCATACGGGCCACCAGCTTGGAGTTGTCTTATTTTTCTTCTTCCTCTTCAGACTTATCTCTTAATCGGCGAATTGAGTTCGAGGATATAACACAAGTATCCACCTTGGGCTTACGAGGCTTCTTCGCTGGTTTTTTCTTTTCCGAGCCCAGGTGACTTGGGGCCCTTTTTCTCTTTGGCCGGCTTTAAAACTGATGGTCGGGGAAGGACTTCTTCGTCACCGGAAGGGGGTCTCATTTGCAACATCCTTCCCGAGACCTGCAAAAGAAGAAGAGATAAGTTAGTTCGAGAATAGGCCATAGCAATAAACAATCTGAGGCAGAAATTTACCATGGTTACAGGCCTCCCACCGACCCTTTGATAACTTCATCCAGGCACGTTCGGAGTAGGGCCTCTGAGACACCAGGCCTTCGACCCATTGCTTCAATTACGGAATTGGGTCCGATATCTGGGCCACAGCTGCAACAGCAAAATAGAAATATGGAAAGATGGAAGGAAATGAAACAGCAAAGCAAGCGTTCAAGGTAAAAGTACTTACGATTCATGTTCCACTTCTTTGGGAACGGCATGTCTTCAGCGGGGATCATATCTGATGTTCTCCTTCAGACGAATCTGCCCATCCAGCCTCAATACCGAGACTCATCGATGTTGCAGAACGGGGCTCTGCTGGCCCGGTGGGCAAGCTTAATCAGTCCCCCTCGATAGAGCCGGGAACTGCAAAGGCGCATGAGGTGATCGAGGGTGAAAGGACATCCCCCGATCTTGATCATGAAGAAACGGAGGAGAATGACTATTCTCCAAAACGAAGGACGGATTTGGCCTAGGGTGACATTGTATCTTTTGCAGAACGCAACTATGATGGGGTCCAAGGGACTAAATGTAAAGGGGTAAGCATAAACACTTAGATACCCCTCCACGTAGGTGGTGATCGATTCCTCTGGAGAAGGAACAACCACATCTCTATTCACCCAGTTGGTCTCCTCATTTACCTTTTTGAGGATATCCTTGGTGATGGTGCATATATACCTCGGCATCGACTCGCATCGGCCCTGCACCGAGGGGGTATTCTCTATTTTAAAGTCAGTGACGGTAGGGCACCCCGTCGAAGAAAATTCCTCAGGGTGGGGCTCCGTCACCGCCTCATCACCTGCGGGACGCAATGAAGAAGTAACATCTTTTTGCAGCACGATTTTAGAAGTTTTAGCCATTTATGAACAACAAGTAAAAGAGTAATGATATGTCGTCGATTCGAGTTCAAGAAATTTGGAGATAGAAATGATGAAGTAAGGGGATTCTTTTAAAGCAAGAGCAGAAAAGGTGTTGATTGTAAAAGCTTGAATGAGAAAGGTTTGAGGTTTTATTAGGTTGAAGGTGACGATTCAGAACCGGTAGTGGCCAACCAGTACCTGACAGGCATTTAATGCCTTGGTAACTGGACCGACGGGACATTTCGCCGCTTACGTCATGGTCGAGCTTGTCACTGACGTCATCACTCATAGAGATGGAGTTCGGGAATTCATGTCGTTTCTCATCACCTTTTTTTTTAGAAATGAGGGGACTATTTGTATACGGTCAGAACGGGCATGTCCTTCTTATGACCAATCGAGGATTGGATCATCATAGGCCACAGTTCGGCCTTGTGTTATATCGAGTCTCATTACGAAGTTAGATTGCTGAACCCTTAATTCAGAGAGCGACCAAGAACGAGATCAGCAAATATCGAGACCAAGCAGAACGGAGATCAAACGAGACTGATGGAAGTTTACCTAGTCAACTAACGGTAAGCCGAAATATCTGTAAATCGAGCAAGGATCACGGCGAAAATCTCGGCACGTATCAAGATAATGTCGATTAGTTAGCTAGTCATGTGATTTCTTACTGTATTTAGAGTTGTATCATAAGTAGGACTCCCCTGCTATATAAAGGAGTCCAATTATTTATAAATGCATCAGATTCACGCAATACAAAGCAATATACTACTCTTTTCTTTAAGCTCTCAATACTCTATGACTTTGTTCATATCTTATTTTGCTCATTCATTTGGTTTGAGGGCGATTTATCTCGAGGACCAAAGTTGCGCATCTCATTTTGTTTGCTTTATTTTTCCTTACAATCAATTTCAATATTAATTTATATATTTTTTGAGTTTGTGCCAAGTAAAATTACGTATCTTTAAAATCATATATAAATCTAATTATTATCCATTTTAGTAAAGCTGGTCAAGTGAGCAAAGCATAAACTGGTATTGCCATTGGAGGAGTATATAATGGAAGTAAAGGAGAGGTAGTTGAGTTTTCATTCAGCACAACAATCGAAGACCGACCCAATGTCTAAAAAGCAACTGAAGGTGAGTAATCCCGTGACCATAGTAAGACCAGCGGTCAAAGTCAAGCAACTTATCATGCAAATTCCAAGCAGATAGAAAGCCAGTAACCAACTTGAGATTTGTAAAGATTAACGTGGAAGATTGGAATGGGTGGTATATACTATTTCATTCTTAACTAGAGCTCTTCAATTCAAGCATCGAAATCACCTCTAGTAGAAAGTGTTTTGCATTTAATATGAGAATTTTTGACGTAAATACAAATTTATCGGACTTTACAACTAGTGAACACTAAATGAAAAATAACAAAAATAATAAAGGTTACACTCTCAATACAATGAAATAACTAATCAGGGTACTATTCCTCCTCGACCCTCACCTTCTACTAGGAAAAAGGTGGACAAAAATAGTGACATACTCAAATACAGATTAATGGGTAGTTATATATGGGAACAAAAAATAAGGTGCGATAAAGATTGTGTTTGGTACAAAGGAAAATATTTTCAATTTTTCTATGTTTGGTTAGCTTAAATATTTTGAAAAATATTTTTTTTATAAACTCGTTTTTTTTTAATTGGAGGAAAATATTTTTCTTATCATGAGAAGGAAAAATATTTTCTAAAACTCCTTTTCAACATTCTCTACCCTTACCAACTCACCCCACCCCGTCTCTCCAAAACAGTTTTTTGTTTTAAATTTCAGTTTTTCCTTGCTGGGTGGGATTTCGAAAGGAGGATTTTTGCTGGTGGTTACGGAAAGGTTCACGATGGTCAGATAAAGAAAGAGGTTATAATGGCGGCTATGAGGTTGTTAATTGAAGTGAAATAATCGATAAAGTGTAAAATGTCACAAAATATTAGGTTTGGGTGGTCAGTCCTATTTTTTAATAGTTTGTTTTTCTATGTGGCATTAGTAATGACGTGCGTTCTACGTGTAGGAAATTGTATTATACACACTAGTAGTCTTCTGTCATATGCGTTTATTATACATAATTTAAACGAGTGTAAGTGTTTAAATGACAAAATGATAAGTTTAAGGACTAACATGATAAATTGGCATAAATATAAATATCACTTAGGCTATTCTGCCTGGCATTCTCCAACACACTTTCTAAATACACTATTGAGCAAGAACGGTCTATTTACAGGAATCAAGTGGGACTCGAGAAAAGAGGAGACGATGTGCTCAAAGTAGCTTCTTCCCGGACGTAGAAATAATTTTGATTTTTTTTTTTATTAAAAGTACTTTTCAAAATAAGTTAATTTTTTCAATTTAGCCAAACATGCTATAAGACCAGTTAATTAATTTCTTAGCTGAATTTTATTTAAATGTAAAAGATGTTTCAAACTCTGTGATAAGTTGTACCGAGCAAATTTGTTTTTAGTTACCGCAGAGAATAGAGATCACACTTCACAGAGCAATTGGCTGTTGTTTGGTATTTATATTGGAGTTATAGACCTCATTCGGAGGAAGTGTTTATTATCAAAAAAAAAATTTCATACCAAGAACTTGAACCCAAAATCTCAAATTAAGGAAAAAATAGTTCCATCTACCGTACCTGGTATAACAATTGGCTGTTGAGTAGACAAAGGTGTTAACTTCTTTCCTGACAACACAGTTATTTAGAAATGGATTTCTCCAACAACATTTATTTCAGACTTGAAAGTACGCAGATATTTAAAGTGTTTAACATGGTCTTATCACTTAAATGGACTGTATATGCCAGTTTCCACATGCTACCTTCAATCATTCATCAACCATATCTTCATTAATAACAACAGAGAATTAGCAACGTACGCGATTAATATTTTTCAATTTGTTGATGAATTTAATAATTTCCCCTTTTATTCCCACAGATAAACATTAAAGTAATAGTATATGAATAGTTTCAAAAAGAAAAATATTCAAGAAGTATATTAATCTTTATACTACCATTTTAAAGAATATGTAACTGTACTGCATACGATAAAAGAGGATTTATATGTTGAATACCCTAATCACCTTTTTAAGATGTAGTTTTGAAAAGTTTTCTAGAGGAATTCAATATAATTTTTTTTACACAATGATTTACTAATAGATTAACAAATTACTTTGTTTTCAGGTTAAATGTTGTTTGCTTGTAAGCCATCTGACCTGTAGATCTTTAAACAAGTCTATAAAATTGAAACCAATTATATTTGAAGCTTGGGCTATTGTTATTTTCCGTTATAACAATAGTGTTTTCACACACTTAAAATTGTAAAACAGAGCAGTTGAAAAATAAAAATACATATTGAAAAAGTCAAGAAATTCACTTCCATAGAAGCTCCAAATCAGACTGTCATGCAAAAAGCAGATTGTTAAGCATGTGGTGCAGTTGTGGGTATGAAAAAATTTGAATATGGTCAGGTTTCAATATATGAATCCAACCCCCCATGAGAAACCAAAAAAAAAAAAAGGAAAGCTGGCCTGGCAGTTCCTCAGTGTGTATTCAAAAAACTTGTCGCCATTTCCCACATTTCGCCAATTAAAGTAAAAAATAAAAGCAATAATTGAAGTGGTAACGAAAAAATGAATATCACTATTATATTTCCAGTAAAGCATATGGAAAGGCTCAGAGAAAGATGCCAATGCATGTCACGTTACCTCCTTCCTTCTGCCCTGGAAAATGCTACAGCTCTTAAAAGCATCACCCACAGGCCACAGCCACATAAGGCGCGTGGCTTTCAAAACACACTAGGAGTAGCAAACATCATGTCATCATTCAACAAGGGAAGAACTTTTTTGAGAGATTCCATAGCCTTTCAGGTACAAGAAAACCATATCAAAGTACTACTAATAATAAAGATTCAATGCCCACAAAAAGTTGAAAATTTCAAAAACATTAGCTTTCACCATCAGAGTTAGCAAAAACAAAAAGGAAGAAAGAACATATTTACATAATCTTTTAAGCCTGTCGAATCAGAAAAATCAAGAAAACCCCTCAAAAATCTAACGGATTCTCTAAGCCTAAAACTCTCATTCCTTGATGCGATCTGATCTGGACCTGCTGCTATAGGAATTAGAACCAGTGCCTTCTTTCTTCTGTTGGGATGAGGATGAAGAAGAAGAAAACAAAGGAAATCCAAATTTTGAAGAACCTCTTAAGGAACAAACTGGAACATTGAGAACAGGGGTAACACGGACATTAGCTGAATAAGATCTCTCCATTCCTCTGTGCTTATACCTGGGCCCACCATTAAAGGTGCTGGGACTGCTTGAGCTTCTCTCTAGGCTGTGGAATACAATCTTCCCCGATGAATTCATACGAGGACTATCAACAGAGACTCCTCGGGCATGAGTTGTAACAGTACTAGAGTCTGCGGCCGGTTGTTTACGAACCGGGCTTCGGCCCACTCTCGCGCCTTCACAAGATGACACCCTATGCCTCACCAATCGTACCCTGCGAGGATTTCGAGAGAAACTGCTAGGTTTATCCGAATCCAGGGAAAGCCTAGGAAGATCATCGTGGTCATGGCCTGACGAAGAAGAGGAAAGGGACAATCGAGAAGAAATTGAAACGGACTCGTTATCCGAGTCCTTCTGCAGCAACGGAAGGTTAAGTGACGAGTCTAAAGAAGCGCTCAAGGATTTAGAGCTGCGATGAAAATAATTTTTCAAGGATTTATGAGCACTACTGCTAGGTAATGAAGACGTTCTCTGTGTTTCTAGCTTAGCATTGTTGTTGTTGTTGTTTTTGTTCTGATGCTGCTGCTGTTTCTTCAAGCCTAAAAGCTCCCTCCACCGTGTAGTACACCTCGGCGCCTTAGGAGAGAACAAGTACGGATCCGCATTCGAAATAAAAATCTCATTTCTCATTCGAAGCTGAGGTGTATCCGGCGATCTAACTCCGGCGGAAATAGTAGCCGAGGTGGTGGTGGCTGGGCGGACCATGGAGAGATGCAGCGGCACGAGCTTTCCGTCGGAGAAGAGCTCGTCGGCTGGCAGCATAGTCACCGGATCTTCAAGTCGAAACTCGAAATCAGCTACCATATCTTTAGAAACTTCTGGATCTAATTCCTCTGCCTTATCTTTAACACTACTCTTCTTCTCAATAGATGGTGAAGAAGAAGTGTGCTTTGGTGTGGCGGCAACCTTGGAAGAGTCGGCGACAACGTCGTCCTGAAAGTCCCTACTGAATGACATTCTTGGACTTAACCAACCAAAGGACTGGTGGTATTTCGCAGCCGGAGAACAATCTAGAAACTTCTCCGACGACATACCCATTTTGTTAACGCAAGCTGAAGCCATTTTTGGCGTACATGCAAGTATTGTTTCTAGAGATAGGAAGAGAGAAGAAACGTAACGTCTACACAATATATTGAAGCGAAGAACCCAAAAATATACAAATGCAGACAAGAGAGAGGGGGGAGGAGGTGGTTATGGGTTATAGCTAGGGTTTGAAGGATGCCTTGTGAATAGTGCAAAAAGATTAGCTAAAAAGCTTAGCATTATAGTAGCAGCAGTGTATGTGGCGCTCCAATGTTTAGTGTAGCAGTAAGCAGCAGAGACTGTGCCCTAGTGGCACTATATGGGAAGGGGGAGCACATAAATAGAAAACATTAGTACAGTGGGTCCAAGCTTTCCAACAAATGGGGAGTCGCCGCGTGGCATATGGTCAAAGATAAAAGCCTAAGCCCGATCGATGTGACTTCAAATTTTTTTGTGCTAGGTTGGGGTCCAAAGCCCAAACTGAAAAGCGGGAATAGTTTTTGGGATCAATTCATGGCGGTCATAATATTCGTTTTTATCTTATCTTTTATTCAATTATATGTTTGTTTATAAATTACATACTACTCTATTAAACTATCCTCCGTATTTACCGTTGCAACAATTTAGTAACTTAAAATATTTGGTTTTGCATCTGTTAAATAGAGAGGTAGGATGTTTCTCAGAAGCATCCACTGAGCTGCGTACTGGGCCACTGCGCCTGCTTTGCTTTTAATTAACTTTGATTAATATTTTACAGCTAACCAAGTGAGTTTATTTTTTTTCGTTTTCTGGTTTTTGGTATTCTCCAATAGTCATGAGTTCATTTCTTAGGAGAAAGTTAGCTGTTGTTACGTCAAGGGAGATGCCTTAAAGACCTCCAACTTGACTGCATCATTTGGATAAATAGAGTAGCACATCTAGATAGTCTCTTCAAAGTGCTTACTACGTGGTTTTCTTCATCTCTACCTCGTTTACTTAAATTCACATCGGATGTTTTCTGAACCTTAGTTAACTAATTTAATTTAACTACGGACCTTTTTTCTTACAAAAGTGATTCGACATTGGTTGCCCATCATCCCCTCTTGTTTTACTTTACATATGTGTTTTATTAGAAACATAAAAAAGGAAATATGAAAACTGTTTTCATAAAATACATTCAATGCTTCAATAATTCCTAACTTCTAAACTAACAACGGTATAGTTAGAATGTCAGGTGAAATGTTCATTCAGAGGTCTTTGAAATGAATATACCCAATTGTTCTCCTGCAATGAATCTCATATAGACAGCTGTGGGACTGTGAATATATTAAAACTTGATATTCTACTTTTGCGATTGAAAATAAATCTTAATTTTGATTTGTATAGGCCAAACATACCCTGAGGAAAATTAGTGTAAAGCGACGTTGAGGAAGGGACTGGCCGAGGTCAACTAGGCAGCACCCAGATTTGTGATCGAGGAGTTAACCACGGCCGAGGTCGACTGTTGTGTCAATGGTTGCAACGATGTCAGAAAGAAGAATCGACTGTTGTGTCAACGGTTGCAACGATGTCAGAAAGAAGAATCATCCACCTCATTCAATATTGGTGAATCATTCTCTTTATTTACACTAATGCCATTTATTGCTATTTATTGCTTAATGTTACTCTATTATTGCTCAAATCTTTTGAAATATTAAATGCGCATTGTTTTCAGCTCCCCACCAACATTATCTCACGTTATTTATGCTAACTAGTTCTAGATTTAGAGATATTATCACTAACTAGGTTTGACCCTTTGTTACACAAGATTTTATAGTTTAACCGAAAGTGTATTTATTTTTTGGTCAAACAATTTGGCACCATCTGTGCGGATTTCCTTGTTAATTTTTTAGTTTTTTCTAGATCTATAACTAGCACGGGTTCCTAACAAAAAATAATACAAAGAACAAATTCCTTTTTCCTTGTACACAAAGATCTAACATGGCAGGTAATGGAGAAGAAAGAATGAGGGTAGTGACAGACCTCACCACCAATCTCTTGAACACCATTAATGAGGTTTCTGAGACAAAAGGCGAGGACATAACGCCTAATGCCTCTCTCTCAGGCGAGACGGGTCGCCCCTCCCTCATGGCAGTATCGCAACGTCCCACGGTAAATGAGCTTCTACGTCCATGACGGAATGACACTAAACCCCGAAAAATGTGCATTCGGCATGACCTCAGGAAAATTCTTGGTTTTCCTAGTGTCACATCGAGGCATCGAGGTCAACCCCGACCAAATTAAAGCCATTGAAGGAATAATATAGCACTTAACCACCAAAAAATAGGTTCAAAGGCTGACTGGCCGTATCGTTTCCCTGTCAAGATTCATCTCGCTATCATCCAATAGATGCCACAAATTTTTCGGCGTACTTTAAAAGGATAACGGCCTCCAGTTGACCTCCGAGTGTGCCCAAGCCCTGAAGGAGTTGAATACTTATCATCACCGCCGCTACTTTCCAAATTGGAACATGGGGAGCGCCTCCTCGTCTACCTCGTTGCATCCGAAATAGCGGTGAGTGCGGTCCTAATCCGAGAAGATAAAGGTACACAATCTCCCATTGACTACATTAGCAAAACATTAATTGACGCCGAGACGAGGTACCCCCACCTCGAAAAATTGGCCTTGGCATTGGTCATAGCTTCACAAAATTTACGACCAATGCCACCCCATCCCGGTAGTCACAACTTTTCCCTTGAGAAGTATTTTGCATAAACCCGAGCTATTGGGCAGGTTAGCCAAATGGGCCATAGAATTAAGTGAGCATGATATCACATATCAACCGCGAACAGCGATAAAGTCACAAGTCCTTGCCGACTTAGTCGCCGACTTCAGCGCAAAAATAATGCCTGAAGTCGAAAAAGAAGCCACCCACACTTTTCCCCAAACAAAAGATCTACGGATTTTGTACACCGACAGCGCTTCTAATGCGTCAGGGTTTGGACGGGGACTCGTACTCGAAGTCCCAATAAGAAAAGTGATTCGCCAGTCCATAAGGAGCCGGGAGATGACTAACAACGAGGCCGAATATGAGGTTGTGACTGCAGTATTAAGGCTAGCACTCAAGTACGGGGCGAGACGGGTCAGACTACCTTCGATTCTCAACTCGTCGTCAACCAAGTCACAGTGACTTTCCATATCAAAGAGCAAAGGTTACAAAATACCAGGCCGAGATCTGTAAACTGCTGCCCGAGTTTGATGAATGTCAGCTCGACCAGATTCCTCGAGCACAAAACATCGAAGCAGACAGCCTCGCCAAATAAGCAGCAACCACCAAAAACAAAACCGAAGCAAAAGATGTGGTCACCCTCTTCCATTCATCAATAGATTAAATCGAGGTAAGGACCATAAATCTAACTTGGGACTGGCACAACCATATTGTTATATACTGCAGGATGGCGTACTCCTAGATGATAAAAAAAAAAAGCCAAGAAGCTTCGGATGCAAGCATCCATGTACAACATCATTTATAACGACTTATACAAGAGGACGTATGGCAGCCCCCTGGCGAAATGCTTAGGCCCGAATCAGACGCGTGCATCCTTGAAGAAGTCCACGAAGGCCAATACGGAGCTCATTCCAGCAATCGAGCTCTAGTCAGATGTCTCATACGGGCAGGTTACTACTAGCCCACCATGAAAAAAGAGGTCGCAGACTTCGTGAAAAAATGCGAGCAATGCCAAAAATACTCCCCAATGATCCACCCAGCGGGTGAGCACCTCCATTCAGTCACTTCCCCTTGTCCATTCATCAAGTGGGGAATGGACATCGTCGGCCCCCTCCCTGCAGGGCGATATAATGTACGATTTCTTTTGGTTATAACTGATTATTTTTCTAGTTCGGTAGAAGCAGGAGCATTCACCTAGATACGCGAATAGGAAGTGATCGCCTTTATATGGAAAAACATTGTGTGTCGCTTCGGCATCCCCAAAGAGATCAGTTGAGACAACGGACCCCAATTTACAGAAAAAAAGTCGTCGAATTTTTTGATAAGTGACATATAAAAAGAATACTCTCAACAACGTATCACCCAGCGGGCAACGGGCAAGCAGAATCCTCCAATAAATCAATACTGGACATCATGAAGAAAAAGCTTGAGGATGCCAAGGGACTATGGCCGGATTTATTACCAGACGTGCTTTGGGCCTACCGAACAACGCCGAAGACGAGCACATGAGAGATGCCCTACTCATTAGTCTATGGAACTTATGCGGTAATACTAGTTAAAGTTGGAGAGCCCGGTTTGAGATATCCCATGAGAGCGGGCTGAGGAACGATGAAAGAAGAAGGCATGAGCTTGACAAAGCCGAAGAACGGAGAGATATGACTTACATAAGGATGATCACCAAAAACAATAGGCAGAACGCTATTATAACAAAAATGCAAAGATCAAACCACTCGGGGACTACGTGCTCAAAGATAAAACACAAGCAAGCAAAGACCCGCGGGAAGGCAAACTGGGAACAAATTGGGACGGTCCATACAAAATCACGACAACAACAAACAAAGAGTCATTCCAACTAGAAACAATGCAAGAAAAACTACTACCAATCAACTGGAATATCACCCACCTCAAGTACTTCTACTTTTAAGAAAAAGCGTTCTCCAAGTCGTACTCTTTTTCCCTCACTTGAGTTATGTCCCAATTGAATTTTCTCAATGAGGTTTTTAACGAGTCGACAAGGGGGATGCTTCAAGTTGAAGTGGGAACAGAAGAAGGCACAGGACGGTCAGCTCATTGCCCAACCTCTCAATACTTTTCCAGGTCGACCAATAAAGGGACTAGATAGACTAGGACTGGAAAGCCAGTCGACACTCGATAAACTAGGACTAGAATGCCAACTCGAAAAATATGTAAATTTCTCCATGTAAAATAACAAAACACAAATGCATGAAGTTCGCCCATATTTTTGCCAAAGCAATGTTGCCTCAATACCTATGCGGCCCTCGACCATAATTATCTAAGTTACATTCGACCTCGTTTGAATTAACTAAGTATAGGTTATATTCGGCCTCGTTCGAATTAACATCTACTCGGCTCTCGGCCATTATTAAATGAAAGTTACATTCAACCTCGTTTGAATTAACTAATTTACATTCGACCTCGTTCGAATTAACTAAGTATAGGTTATATTCGATCTCGTTCGAATTAACACATGCTCGGCCCTCGGCCGTAATTGAATAAAAGTTACATTCGACCTTGTTCGAATTAACTAAGTATAGGTTATATTCGACCTCATTCAACTTTACACCTACTCGGCCCTCGTCCGTTATTAAATAAAAGTTACATTTGACCTCGTTCGAATTAACTAAGTTACATTCGACCTCATTCGAATTAACTAAGTATAGGTTATATTCGACCTCGTTCAAATTCACACCTACTGGCCCTCGGCCATGATAAAAACTGAGTTCTATTTTGTCCTCGTTCAACACACATGAACCATTTTTTTACGACTAAAGCGTCCAAACGGCAAAACAAAAGAAAGGCATGTAAATCCGAACAAAAGGAAAAGAATCAGGTACGAACAACAGAAATGGCATTTCATAAAATATTTTCTTTACAAAGGCTATAACAAATGCCCACAAAAATATGTACAAGTCTACAAACAAAAAGAAAGAAAAATAACTACTCACAGCGTAACCTAGCAGCGCCATCTACCTGACCGCCTAGGTCATCTCCACCTGTCTCTCCGCCATTACCATCGCCACCGCCATCAGGATACTCATCCTTATACCAGGCATCTTGTTTAATCCGATCCTTGCCTATATCCTCCTCGTCATCACCAGCCTCCGGTGTAGTAGGGTCATAGCCACAAATAATTCGAGTTGTACGTGCCTTATCACGAGCATCCTCAAAGTCAGCCTCAGAAACTTTCTCCACTGCCCTCAAGTCCCTAAATATATCCAGTTGGGCCTCGACGTGAATCCACGTTTTCATACAGATCCTACGGAATATCAGGAAAAGCAGAAGTGCGAGAAGAGGACGGTTGAGCCAATAACTGCTCCATCTCGACCTCAAGGGCGAACTCGGTCATTGAGGCCCGAAGCCTATTTCTCCAACTCCCATATCCGCTCGTCGAGCCTCTCCTCTCTGAGCCTCGCGTCTCTAAATCACTCTCCTGCTCTAAATGAATCATACAGATTATGGCCTCCAAAGCCTCCACTTTCCACGAAGCCGCCAACCGAGCCGATTCCATTTTCTCTAAGTCCGTTGTCTTCTCGATGACCTCACCACCCAGAGCATCCTCCTTGATTAGACATTCTTCGGGTTCGGCCCGTAGCGAGATCACTTGGGCTTGGAGATCAGCACATTGGGCATCGATGCTCCCTCGAGGACGCTGCACTTATCGATGACTCTCACTAACTTGTCATCTTTCTCTTTCATCTCGTCTCGGAGATCTTGGAAGTTTCCACTCTCACCGTACCGCATGCAGATCTCACGGTGTTTATTGCGGTACTCAAGGTACTTCGGCTCCATCTTCTGGAAAATGGCTTTGCACCTCTCCTCCGGGCGGGCACTCTCGATCTCCAGAATAATAGTCTAAAAAAAGAGAGAGGAAAAAATTCAAAGTCAAAAAAAAAATAAAAATAAAGTACAAGGCACAAAAATCTAAAAAGTCGGAAAGCTTACCCTCAGAGCGAGGCCGACTATACCCGTCGATATGGCAGCATCGTCAAGTTTCTCGAGAGTTTTTCCCTCCACATCAGAGCAAAGAGGACCTAAGGAAGGGACCATGTTCTCCGTGTTCACCAGTAGATCCCGATCCATAGGGACTACGATGGTCCACGAGTGTTGCGCCCCGTTTTCTCGCAAAAGCAGGTTTCGACGTGTGACAACTTTTTTAAATGAGGGTGTTAAAAGAGAAGAATCGCCACCTAATGAATTTTGAGGTGTGTTAGGTCACCTATTTGCAAATAACTATGTTTGACTAGTCGATGCCACCAAATATCGGGTAAGGGATCAAATTACCGCAAAGAGAAGGTGTTAGGCACTCTTCGAGGTCCACAACTGTGGTTCCCGATCAAATTCTACACTATGTGGATTATATGATTAAACTAGGCGAGCATATAAGTAAAGAAAAATATGAAAGTTGAAAGCCCTATTATAACGTAAACCAGTGTAAGGAAAAATATCATTAAACTATTTGAATAATTGATACAAATTTTAAATATCACAAGGATTGCAACTGTGTCGGACTATGTTTAATGATTAAATCCTTTTAGCAAGCATATAAGGGAAGGGGGGGGGGTCCTAAGTTTTTAGCCTAAAAGATCACCCTGTGCAACATAAATAATACTTCACAACTTCCTTTAGGTAGGAGTTTCTCATATTATTCAGCGGGCACAGACTATCATCTCCTGTTATCTGATTACTATGTTGAAGTTGTTTACTTAAAAGCGTTATAATTCAATTCTAAGTCGTGCCCTATGTGTGTGATACCTGTCCCATGCCTAGGGTCCAGGAGGCTTTGGACCTACTATTTGGTAGTTCTAGACTCAACTCAGTTTCTCAAAATGATAAAAACTATGCGACAATCAAAACATATAGGACTGCACATAATTGCAATAAGAGGGGCTCAAGTAACCTCCACACATAAGCAGGAAAAGCACGCAAACAGATTTCTGGTTAGGAAGTATAATGCATTAAGACGTGTTGGAATCTTTCAGTCCTATAGGCATGATTTCTATGTGATTCTGTATTCAAGTATTATATAGGTAGTTCCGTAATTTCTGACGTATAGGAAAATTAGAATGTTGCAAGTCCTATAGACATGATATCTAATCGTTTGTGTAAATAGGCAGTGACGTCATCGATAAACATCCTATGGGCAGGTTTTCTAATGATTGACAATTGGGCTTGATTTTATAACACTTTATTCCTATAGACATGTCATCTAGGCGGGGCAGTGTAATGATAACAACGGAAATAGTCGATTAAAAGATTAGTCATGATATCTAGATGGGCAATACACTAAAAGTAATAGAAGCAATTGACCAATTGATTATTTGAAGTCCTATAGGCATGGTATCTAGGTCAACAAAGCATACGTTACACATCCTATAGGCATGTTGTCTAAACATACAGTAGTAACATAGAAATGAGTATGGTAGATCTTAGACTAACGTGTTTGATAAGTGTACAAGTGAGGTGCGCATGATTCCTATAGGCATGATTTCTGTGCAACATACCAAACGAAATAACAAACAAGGCATGCTGAACGAAGTAGCAAATATAACACACATACCCTATAGGCATGTTTTCTACCCTTTCATGCAAATATTAGAATACCCCAGCCTCTTTTCATTGATCTCCCCATTATCCGTTATTACAAATTATTACAGACCCAAAATAAAGAATACATGCTCAAATGTTACAAGCTAAAATGAGTACATGTCCAATAACCAGAGCATGCCCAAAGAGGAATAACCCAGCAACTTCAAGGTCTTCAGTGATCTCATTCTTCACACAAAATAGTAAACCTAGGCGTAGGTACACCCCAGGACTCGAATGTATCACCTGCATGACTCGAACACATACCCATACTAAGTCTAACGGGGGGACTAACTTACCCAGCAATGCCAAACTTAACCATATGAGTAACAAATTGTACATAAATTAATCAGACCACTTGAAGTCCACACACTTAGTTCTTAGGACTGCAGCTAACAATAGTTTAAACTAGAGAAGATAGACGAGAACACACAAAGTTATATACATAAGATGCTAAGAGTTCAAAAGACAGGATGGAACATAACAAACTAACAAACCATCCCAAGTAGAGTTTCAGGATATAATATGATCTAAGATCAACATAAAATACAATCTTGAGAGAGGAATCTTGCAGAGTCACAGACAGAAACAAGTGAAGTTTCTAGCATGAGGGTCTACTGCAAGTATGATCATAACAAACAGGCTGATGAACACGGTATGTAACAATCCGCTCAATTGGGCATGAAGAATTTTAACATTATCAATCATACACGAAAGTTTAAGTAGCAGCAAGACTCGTAATGGGCAAAAATATGTCAAATATAGGTTAACAAGGCTAGTTTGCAGTAGGCTTAATCACATATGGGAGAAAAGGCAAGATATGGGTTTTACTCTAAGGTTTCAAACAATGCTAAAGAGCACAGGATTGCACAAGTCAAACATACATTATAACTTAAATAGCATGGAAACATGCCTTAGCTAATAAGTACTACCTCAGGAACTTAGCAAGTTGGATATGAATGACTCAACAAGGTTTGAAACACATTACTGATTTATCATAAAGATACAGGACAAGACAGGGAACACACATTAGTTTACAAGTAGCAGGGAAAGAATGTTTAGGCTAATAACATGATCAGGAGTTAACTCTAGAAAAGTATTAAGTTGCACATGAATGATTCAACAAGAATTAGAATAGGTTCTGGGCATGAGTCGACTCTTCACAAGAGTACAGAACAAGGAAAGAAGATAAACTCAGAATAAGCAACAGTAATAAGCATTCGAACACACACATTAGAGCAAACATGCTTAAGAAAACAAAATCAAGTCAACAAATAGGAAAATTCGATTACTAGAAGGTATAGAGCCTCAAGAAGAACTTTAGAGCATACAATAGCATGTTCGTTCATAAAAAAATCTCAGGGACATATATATATATATATATATATATATATATATATATATATATATATATATATATATATATATATATATATATATATACTTAGGCGGAAGAGAATGAAATTGCAAGGGTTATAAGTACTTACGAGTTACAGACTAATGAACACGTAAACAAGAGGAATAATTTCAGCAATACTCCAATGTTAATAGCAAAACGAACAGTAGAACCCAGGAATCTCAGTGCGTCAGAGTTCCCAAGGGTTTCGAATGAATCCTGGGTAGTGCTCACACTAAGAAAGGTCCGATAATCGAATTTCGGTGGCCTTGGATTTCAGTCGGCCAAGAGATTAAGCCTCACAGTAGTACAAGACAAGTGAGAATAAGAGAATATTAGTAATTCTAGTGATTAAGGTCCCTCTAAAGGGGAGATTGGGGAGGGGTTATATAGTGGTAGAAATTGAACAAGCAAACATGGGAATAAATTAATCAAACACAAATACGGAAAGAAAATATCACATGCAATCAATAATAGAACCGGTAAAGGAAAAATTAAAATTTCAGACCCTAGTTCGACAGAAATCAAAGAATCGACCAAAGATCTTGGTGAATCAGCCTCATATCACCTTGCCTTGAATGTATATAGACAAAATACTATCAAGATCTTGAAGATTGAAGATGATTGCACATACTCTACTTGCCAAAAATAGGCAAGTACTAAGTGATACCATAATCGTATAAGTAACACAAAGATAGATCATATATGGAAGAAAAATCATAGAGGGATTCCATATTAAGGTCATAATCGGAGAGGATTGAAGGGTGTGGTGGCTAGGGTTTCTCAGGGACAGGTGGAATAGACAGGATTCAGAGGCGGCTGAAGTGGGGAAATGGTATTAGGGTTTGGGTGAGGGGATATAAGTAAAGGTGGGGATTTATTATGGGTCTTTGATCAACGACCAGGATCAAAGTGAACGAGGCGGGTCATTTAAACGAGTCGCGGCCAGGTTCATTAAAAGGGTTGTCTGGTTTGGGCTTGGGGTTATTGGGCTAGGTTTTGGGTCCGAAATTAACTCAAAAATTGGGCCAAAGTTTTAGATACACGAAAACTATAAATAATAATTGATAAGAAGTAATTAACAACTAATAAAAATATTATTTACGTAGCAAGATGCTTAAAAAAAATAGGTTAACATTATAAAATATAAAAATACTATTTGGGCACAAATAATGTAATAAAATATTATTATGCACAACATATACGCTATTACATTAAAATTGTGTAAATAACTTTTAAAATACAAATATAATTATGTGAAAATGAGGTAAAATATTATGAAACATATAAGTGGATGCGAATAATAAATTTGGATGATTAATTCATCAAAAAATAATTTAAAGGGGTAATTAATACATATTCAAATAATTTAAATGCAAGAAACAATTTTAAAGCTTTAAACAATTATGAAAAATTATAAGAAATACTTGTATGACTCTTGTACATTGGTGATGATACAAGAATGATATTTTAAAAACATATATGACATTCATGAAAACATGACGGTAAAATTGGGTATCAACAGCGAGGACCCCTCCAACCTGAATTCATCACAGGTAAACCCCTCACTCAACATCCGAGCCTCATCGGCGTCAAGATCAGAGCCCATTTCATAACCGTCCTCGGAAACCCCCTTACCTCTCTCATTGGTAGACGAGGTGGGAACATCAACTGGACGCAAGGACGACGGCTCATCTCGCCGCACAATACCCGGAGCCTCCATGAAAAGGCCCACTAGCTCCAACAACGGCATCATGGAGGGGCACGCTTTCTACGGATTGCGTTGATGACGGGACCTCAACCGACATATCTACATCATCTTCGAGCACGATGGTCACCAGTCCGCGATCACCCCTTGTTGAGTCTATGGATCAAACCGTCCCGTCGCCAACATCTATTGATCTCCTTTTACGAGAGACCAAACCCTCCTCGCCAGGCGACGACTCCTCTTCTTCATCTATTAGATGATGCAACGGATAAATAGAGAGTTCCAGTGCTGATGTGGTCGACGACCAAGATGGCCTAGCTACAATAGAAGGTGGAATGGAAGTAGATAATCGGGTAGGCCTGGCCACAGCTACTGTAGGAGCAGATTCTGAAGTGTTTTTCCTCTTGCGAAATGCTGGAAGAGGAGCCTCGGCCTCCTCGACAATCCCTGGGCTACAAAAAAAAAAAAAAGAAATAAAGGTCAGCGTTACCCACAAGACGACGACGGGTAAACGACCAGGAGGTCACAACAATATAAATGCAAACGGTCATACTTACCGGTCATAGAAGGCACATGCCCGAAATTCTTGATGAAAGCCGGCCATTCATGAATCCCCGATGTATAGGGGAGAACCCGACTGACTCAATTATAGATTTATTCGACCAAGGGACGGGGTGCAATCTCGGCTGCAAAAAGAGAGAACGAGGTGCCATGTAACTGAAAATAGCAAACCGATATTCTATACAAAAAAAGAGAGCAGAAAGATACTTACGGGCATAATTCCAAACCTCAGGGAACCCGCTTGCATTGGCCACCACGTCCTCGGTTTTGATGAAGAAGTACTTGAGCCAAAATTGACGATTCGCCTTATCGTCCATCTTCACCACTAAACATTTGCTTCCTCCGCGGCGAAGATATAACATCGTCCCCTTATAGATGCATTAAGTGGCGAAGTGACACCTTGGACCCGCTAACTCCGCATACTTCGTAATCATGTGGATGAGTTTGTAGATATATGGAGAAAGTTGGGTGGGGCAGACACCGTAATAGCGACAAAACTCCTCAGCCAAGGGGAGGATAGGAAAGGAGTAACCGACGTGAAAAGTGTAAGCGTAGAAAGCGCAGTAACCTGGCGGTGTATTTGTACTACGTCGCGCCCTGCTGGAATTAGGACTATATGGGCAGGAATTTTGAACTTAGCCCTAAATTCAGCTAGGCCAGCCTCTTTCACCAACGACTCCGAGATCTTAGGGTCGTCCTCAGGCACCTTTGAAAAATCGGATCTAACCTTCTCATTACGGGGGATTATCTCCTCTACTGTAGGAAAACTCTCATATTCAACAACAATGGAAACCCCATCACATGGGGAGGCATGCACACAACCAAGGGAGAAAGGTCAGGTATCCCCCCTGAACTAGAAGATACATTGACCAATATTTTTTAGAAAGGTGTTGTAAGTACAGGAGGAGCAGAAATACAGTTGCAAAGTCAAGAAGGCAAGAACTCAGAATGAAGAAGGAAGAAGAAGACCGGGATTCAATATCCAGAAAGCACAGGATAAAATAAATGGTTTCACATCCGTATTTATAAGAATTCAAGCACCAGAACCGAGAAAACCAACCATCGTTACACATCTCACGTATCAAAATGGTAGAGGCGCGAGAAATGATGCGAGGCATCAGGAAAACGCGTAATAATGACGCACGATGTCATGACATCACCCTGAATTGACGTGACCCTAAAAGTTGCGGCTCACGAAAGGCCACGTTTTCACCTCTTCCGAGACACCATCAGTCGATTTGCCCGCCAAATTTCCCAATCACAACAAATAGTGTCTGCTCATTGAGGTTGTCCAGGGTCGACCTCAATAAGCGAAGAGACTAAATGTATAGTTCAAAATATACCTTGAGGAAAATTAGTATAAAGCGACGCCGAGGAAGGGATTGGTCGAGGTCAACTAGGAAGCACCATGGTTCGTCACCGAGGAGCTGACCACGACTGAGGTCGACTGTTGTGTCAAGAGCTGCAACAGTCACTATTTGAAATAAGATATTAAAGAGAATATTCCCCTGGATATTCCTTTGATTTGTACTGTTAGGGTTGTTAGGAATATGACTTGTATAAATAGAAAAAGATATAAGGGGATAAGGCATGCAACATTCATTTGATAAGAAATTTTTTTGAGAAGAAGACTCTCTCTCTAGAAAAAATACAAACTCTACCTTTTTACTAAGATTTTACCATCTATTAATTCATACTTTTCCATCAGATCTGAGAATAGTTCCAATATTCTAGGATTTGCCTGTCATTCATCACTGTCAGAAAGAAGAATTATCCACCTGATTCAATATTGGGTGAATCATTTTCCTTACTTATACTAATGCCATTTATTGCTTGATGTTCCTCTATTATTGCTCTGTGATGATCCAAAGGGTCATTTTATGAATTAAGACTCCATTCCAGGCTTATTAGTCTAAAAAGAAAATTTTAATTACCTCAATTACGTGCACAGTCCGAGCATGAACCGAAAAGCTTTTATGTGAAAATATGAGAAATAATCATTGTTGGAATTTAAAATTTGGTTTTAGTTTACTTGGTTCAACATTTTAGTGAACGAACCCGGATCCGTGTTCCGACAACCTCGGGAGGTCCGTAGAAAAATATGGGACTTGGGCGTATGCCCGGAATTGGTCCCTAGCTTTAGAAATCAATTTTTGAACAAAATTGTTATGCTGGATTTTTTAAGGAAATAAATAAATGAATTAATGTTTGAACTCATTGGTATCTGGACCGTATTTTTGTTCTGGAGCCCGGTACAGGTTTCTTATGATATTTAAGTCATATCTGTGAAATTTGGTAAGAATCGGAATTGATTTGACGTGATTCGGACGTCCCGTTGAGAAATAGTGAAATAGTTTTGAGGTTAAATTCATAATTTTAGATGTCATTTTTGTGATTAGATCGCACGAGCAAGTTCATATTATGTTTTTAAACTTGCATGCATGTTTAGTTTAGAGCCCCGAGGGCTCGGATGAGTTTTGGATAGGCTACGAGATGTTTTGGACTAGTTAAAGTTGTTGTTTTTGCTGTTTCTGGTGCACAGTCGAGTTGTGCTTCGCATTGGCGTTGCTTCACTCGAGAACGCGTAGAGTATAGGTGTATTGGGGTATTTTTATTCTTCGCGAACGCGGAGCTCAGAACGCGAACGCGGAGCTCAGAACGCGAACGCGAAGCATTGGTGGGTTAAAGCTTCGCGAACGCGTTCTAGCCCACGTGAACGCGCTGTGTAAATGGGCTTGGGGAAGGAGGAGTCGATTACTCTATGCGAACGTGGCCACCTGGTCGCAAATGTGAAGTCCACATGTCCTAGCCCTATGCGAACAAGGTCATTCTACGCGAACGCGAAGGCCAACGGGCCTGACTCATCGCGACCCAGTCATATAAAACAGCTTTTAAAAATCGGGCATAACCTATTTTCGAACCACAAAAACCTAGAGGCCTTCACAAAAATTCATCGCCAAAGTGTTGGTAAACAATTCTAAACTTGTCTCTTTCGATTTCCCAATGTTTTTCATCACTTTTCAATCAAAAATCAAGAATTTTCATGGTAGAAATCGAGGGTTTGGGTGGAATTAGGGAATTTTGTAAAAATCGAATTTTGACCTCGAATTGGGGTCGGATTTCGAAACTAATTTCATACTTGGGATCGGGGTTGAATGGGTACACGTAATTTGGTCCGAACCTCGAGTTTGGACCAAGCGGGCCCGGGGACAGGTTTTAACCTTTTTGAGAAAACTTAGGAAAACAATGATTTTTCAGTAAAGTTAGTTCCTTTAGCATAAATTAATGATATTAAACTAATGATTATTAGATTCGAATGGGTTAGAGGCAAATTTGAAAGAAAATGCGGTAATTCAGTAGTGAGTGGCCTGCGAATTTGAGGTAAGTGCTTGGTTTAACCTTGACTTGAGGGAATAGGAATTCCCACTTAAATGCTATGTGAATTTGCATATGTGTGGTGTATAGGTGAGGTGACTAGTATCGATGCACCACTAAAATTATTGTTGAACATGGTCCCTTCCTTGTTTCCAATTTATTTGATTCCTGGCTTAAACAGTTTTATGATCATTGATACCTCCATGTCTAATTGTTTTCGTCGACTTATTGTCAAGTATTGTTCCCAATATTTTGGAAGCGTTGATTGTTCCCTTGGTTTCATAGTGATACATAAAGCTTGAATTAGATGACATTTTTTACGATTCATATATATATTTCGGTTGGTTTTATTGTAAAATGATAATTGATGAAGTTCATGAGTTGTACAACTATCTGTTTAAAATATTTGAGACGAGAATATTGTGAAAGGTTTTGACCTGAATTGTGAAAAATTTATAAATAAAGTGATGTGATTGTCTGGTGGGAGCTGGTTGAAAGCCGCAACAAGGAGTGATAAGGGTGGACAGGTGGGATCGGGTTGCACACCGCAACAAGAGAAATAAGGGTGATATATATATTGGGAGGAGCAATAAGGGTGGACAGGTGGGAGCGGGTTGCATACGCAATAAGGAGCGATAAGGGAGAATATTTATGTTTTACTGATTTTCAAAAATAAGGATTTGGAAAACTCCTGTTTTATTAAAAAAGATTTTCATACTCTGATTTTTACTGTGATTTAAATCGAAACTTGGAAATTTTGAGGAGTTGATTATAGCTGATATCTGCAAAGAGTTATCCGAGTTATTTTTTTTTACTGTTGCAAGTTAATGGTTATTTAGTTTATTATTACTATTTCCTTCTTGCTTTATTATATATTGTTCACAGGTTATATTGTTAATGCCCCGCCGTAGCCTCGTCATTACTTCGTCGAGGTTAGTCTCAACACTTACTCAGTACATGAGGTCGATTGTACTGATACTACACTCTGCACTCTTTTGTGCAGATCCAGGTACCGGTCAGAGTTAGGAGATTTTAGTAGCCGTCATCATTACTCGAAGACACGAGGTAGATCTGATGGCGTCCGCAGATTCCTGGAGTCTTCTCTTAATTTTATAGACACTATTTTATTATATTCAAAAACATATATATAATTCTTTCAGCCCATTATTTGTAGTACTCTTTAGTAGTTCGTGAATTGTGACACCAGACCCTGGGTAGTTATATAGTTGGTTTTAGTTCGTGGTTCGTTTCATCATATCGAATATTATTCCTGATTACAATTATTGAAAATTATTAGATTTAGTTTAATTCATCTTGCCTCATTGTGTTTAAGTAAATATTCAAAGGAAAATGGCTAATCAAGTTCTAACATTGGCTTGCCTAGAAAGTGTGGTGTTAGGCACCATCACGGTCCCGTGGGTTGGAAATTTGGGTCGTGACAAGTTGATATCAGAGCACTAGGTTGCATAGGTCTCACAATTCCTGAACAAGCTTAATGGAGTCTGGGGAATCGATACGGAGACGTCTGTACTTATCTCTCAGAGGATATAAAGTTAGGAACAAACTCACTTTTATTTCTACTCTGTCGTGCGATTCTTGATATCTCAAATACTTATTGAACTCTTCTACTCTCTCGCAGATGGTGAGAACACGTGCTTCTTCTTCCGCTGACCAACAATCCGGTCTTCTGGCAGCAGCAGTGTCACGACCCAAATTCCCAACCTTAGGGATCGTGATGAAGCCTAACACTACACTTGCTAGGCAAGCCAATGTTAGAGTTTGATTAGCTATTTTCCTTTGATTATCCATTTAAACATAATAAAATAAATTTAAAGTAAACTTAATCTAATGGTTTCCAAATAATAACTCCAAATGTAAAATAAATAAATAAACCGAGCCACGAACTAATAATATAACTCTAAGATTACCTCAGGGCCTGGTGTTATAATTCACGAACTACTAAAGAATACTACAAAAAATGGGCTGAAAGAAATAATATAACTGTTTTGAGAAAATATAAAACAGTCTCTACGAACTAAGAGAAGACTCTCGGGATCTGCGAACGCCGACAAATATACCTCCTGTCTCCGGATAATGGATAGCTGCCACTAAAATCTCTAATGCTAGCCGGTACCTGGATCTGTACAAAAGAGTACAGAGTGTAGTATCAGTACAACCGACCTCATATATTAAGTAAGTGCCGAGCCTAACCTCGACGAAGTAGTGACGAGGCTAAGGCGGGGCAATTATAACTTAACCTGTGACAATACATATATATAATAACACAATAGAACAATTCTACGCAAACAAGAAAATATAAACTGAAACAATAAATAAAATAACTCAGTCGCCTATTCCAGGCCTCAGCTGTCACCAAAATTTCGCACAAGCCAAATTTCCAAACCTGAATTTAAAAATAACCAAATATGCAGGATATGGGAAAACAATAGGATAAAACAATTAATTTCCAAATATTTGTAATAAAATCAGTAAAGCATAATTATCCTCCCTTATCACTGTCATATATTTATATTCTCCCTGTCCACCCTTATCACAATCATATATATTTCCCTTGTCCATCCTTATCACAGTCATATGTATATATTTCCCTTGTCCACCCTTATCACAGTCATATGTATATATTTCTCCCGTCCACCCTTATCACAGTCATACGTATATATTTCCCCCCCTGTCCACCCTTATCACAGTCATAAACAATAAACGGTAGTTCTCACAAACTTCATAAACAACAGATTTTTGCAAGTGTAAAACACCCCGTGGCCTATCCGAAACTCACTCGAGCCCTCGGGGCTCTAAACCAAATGCACACAAGTCTAAAAATATCATACGGACTTGATCGTGCGATCAAATCATGAAAATAACATGTAAAACTATGAATTAAACCTCAAAACTCATCATTTTTCTCAAGAACACTTAAAGTTCATTATTGCTCAACTGGACGTCCAAATCACGTCAAATAAACTCCATTTTCACCAAATTTCACAGTTAACATTTAAATACTATAACAAAACTATACCGGGATCCGAAACCAAAATACGGGCCCAATACCAATGGTTTCAAACATTAATTCTTTTCTTTATTTCATTAATATTTCAGCAAAATAATTTCTTTCAAAAATGATTTCTAAGGCTTGGGACTCGGGATTACCGGGCATATGCTCAAGTCCCATATTTTACTGCGGACCTCCCGGGATCATCGGAACACAGATCCGAGTCCGTTTATTCAAAATGTTGACCAAAGTCAACTATAATAAAATTTTAACTCTAGAAATCACTATTTCTCATATTTTCACATAAAAGCTTTCCGGTTTCACGCATGGACTGTGCACGCAAAATGAGGTATTTAAAATTTATCTTTTTGATGGTTATTAAGCCTAGAACGGAGTCTAAATTCATAAATGACCCCTTGGGTCATCACAAGTAGCTCCTATTAGGGGCAAAGGTCGAGGCCACGTTAGAGGCCAAGGCAGGGGCATGACTCAGCCCGTTGCTCATACTGCAGCCCCAACTGCGGAGCCCAGATTGAGATTGATGGGGGGGGGGCTCCAGCTCAGACCATTCCAGCTGGACCAGCTCATGTCCTAGAGGGTTTTATTGCTACCCCGGTGCTTCAGGATGCTTTGGTCTAATTAGTGGGCCTTATGGAGAGTGTAGCCCAGACAGGCGCACTCTCTATTGCAGCAACCGTATCTCAGGATGGAGGAGGGGTCCAGACTCCTGTTACCCACTCTCGTGATCAGACTACTCCTCAGATCCAGACCCCAGCAGCCAACCCAGTTGGGGTAGTTCAGATAGTTGCTGCAGCCCCGATTGCTGAGGGGGCAACTATGACTTCCGATGCTTTGTGTAGATTGGACAGGTTCATCAAGCTTTTCCCTGTTCACTTCAGTGGTGCTACTTAAGAGGATCATCAGGAATATCAGGACAGCTGTCATGAGGTTCTTCATAATATGGGTATTTTGGCGACCAATGGGGTCGACTTCGCCGCATTTCAGATGACTGGTTCTGCCAAGAAATTGTGGAGGGATTATTTGTTGACTAGACTATCTGGATCACCTGTGCTGACTTGGGATCAATTTTCTCACCTCTTTTTGGAGAAATTTTTGCCTATCACTACCAGGAGGAGAAGCGTCGTCATTTTGAGAGTCTTCAGCAGTGCGACATGACAGTTACCCAGTATGAGAGTCGCTTTATGGATTTGGCTCGTCATGCTATTCTATTATTGCCCACAGAGAGAGAGAGGGTTAGGGGATTTATTGAGGGCCTTGCCCAATCCATCAGCTTGTACATGGCTAAGGAGACAGGGACTGAGATTTCATTTCAGGATGCGGCCAATGTGGCCAGGAGAGTTGAGACGGTCCTCGGGATGGGAGGACAGGGGTCAGACAATAGAACTTGCCATTCCGGTAGATTCAACGGTGCCTCGTTTGGAGGCGGAGATACTCAGGGTAGAGGCCATTCTTCTAGGCCATTTAATTCAGCACTTCAGACATCCCATGGTGCCTCAAGTGGTCGTGGCTCTTACTCGCCTTATTCTGATCAGTCAGCCCCTATCAGAGCACTTCTTCTTCAGAGTTATTATCGTGGTCAGCCTCAGTATCAGGATAGGTGTTATGAGTGTGGTGAGTATGGTCACATTCAGAGATCTTGTCCAAAAATTTTGGGTAATTAGCCTCAGTACCAGAATTCTCGTGCTATAGTTCCGGCACCAGGTGCAACACCACCTGCCCAGCCAGCCAGGGGTAGGGGTCAGGTAGTCAGAGAAAGAGATCAGAATGTTAGAGATGTAGGTCAGTCTTCTAGAGGTCGAGGCCATCCCGTTAGAGGTGGAGGACCACCTGTCAGGGGTCCTCCCGGTGATGCAGTTTAGAGTGGTGGGGCCCAACCCCGATTATATGCATTTCCAGCCAGACCCGAGGCGGAGTCCTCCGATATAGTTATCATAGGTATCATTTCAGTTTGTAATAAAGATGCTTTAGTTTTATTTGATCCGGGGTCTACTTATTCTTATGTGTCATCCTATTTTGCCTCGTATTTGGTTGTGCTCTGATTCTTTGAGTGTCCATGTTTATATGTCTACGCCGGCGGGGCTGTTATTGTTGTAGATCGTGTATATCGTTCGTGCATAGTCATTATTGAGGGTCTTGAAACTAGTGTAGACCTATTGCTTCTTGACATGGTCGATTTTGATGTCATTTTGGGCATGGATTGCTTGTCACCTTATTATGCCATCTTGGACTGTCACGCCAAGACAATTACTTTAGCCTTGCCAGGATTGCCTCAGTTAGAATGGAAAGGGACTCCTGGTCATTCTCCCAGCAGAGTGATTTCTTATGCCAAGGCTCGTCTCATGGTTGAGAAGGGATGTTTGGCTTATTTTGCTCATATCCGTGATTCTGATGCTGAGGTTTCTTCAATGGAGTCAGTGCCTATTGTTCGAGAGTTTCCCAAAGTGTTTCCTACAGACCTACCGAGGATGCCCCCCGACAGGGGTATCGATTTTTGTATTGATGTTGCTCCGGGCACTCAGCCCATTTCTATTCCCCATACCGGATGGCCCACCGGAATTGAAAGAATTGAAAGAACAATTGCAAGACCTGCTTGATAAGGGTTTCGTCAAGCCTAGTGTCTCGCTCTGGGGTGCACCGATTTTGTTCGTAAAGAAGAAGGATGGATGAATGAGAATGTGTATAGATTACCTGCAGTTGAATAAAGTTACTATCAAAAATAAGTATCCATTGCCGAGAATTGATGATTTATTTGATCAGCTTCAGGGTGCCAGTGTGTTTCCGAAAATTGATCAGAGATCGGCAGGATGATGACCTGCACTTGATGGTCCTTAGGGACACCGTTCGGCACGGTGGTGAAAAGAAGGTTACAGTTGGAGATGATGGTGTTTTGAGGATGCATGGTCGTCTACATGTGCCTAATGTTGATGGCCTTCGTGAGTTGATTCTTGAAGAAGCTCACAGTTCTAAGTATTATATTAACCCGGGTGCTTCCAAGATGTACCAGGACCTACTGCAGCACTACTGGTGGCGAAGGATGAAAAAGGATATTGTTGCTTATGTGGCTCGTTGTTTGAATTGCCAACAGGTGAAATATGAGCATCAAAGACCTGGTGGTTTACTTCAGCAGATAGAGATTCCTGAGTGGAAGTGGGAGCGTATCACTATGGACTTCGTTGTTGGACTCCCACGGACTCAGAGGAAGTTCGACTCCGTTTGGGTTATTGTGGATAGGTTGACTAAATCAGCACATTTCATTCCAGTGGCAAGTACTTACACTTCGGAGCGATTGGAAAAGATATATGTTCGAGAGATTGTTCGCCTTCACGGTTTGCTGTCAAGACCCCAAATCTAAGCCAATCGTGATGGCGCCTATCGTGGAACTAGGCCAGCCAAAACTACACTCAAATCGTAATAAGCTTCCATTTACATATTTACTAAACTGATAACCTGTAAGGGTTTCTTTTAAATATTTTAAAAATAGTTAAAGCTATACCGAATATTAAATACAACCTCCGAGATCCCGGAGTCACTGGTCATGAGTATCTACATAAAACATACAACTAAAAGAAAGAATAAACTCTATAATAGTAAGCAGGAGAGAGCAGGACTGCGGACGCGTGCAGCTACCTCGCAAAATCTCCGAGAAGATCTCTGGAACAGATACACAACTCACTCTGCCCTAACACCTGGATCTGCACACAAGGTGCAGGGAGTAATGTGAGTACGCCAACTAAGTAGTAATGAAAATAAATCAAGTCAGAGCAGTAAGAAACACATAATTCAAATCATCATTTCACAATAAGCACAACCTTTCTTTCCAACAATGTATACATTAAATCATCACGCTTAAAAGCCGATTTCAGTAAAATCATTTGGAAATATACTTGCCAATAGTTTAAACATAACTAGGAGTTTAGTGTAAAAATGATGAAAATTCATAAAAAGGCCCCTCGGGCGAAACATATTTCATAAGTTCAAAGTAAAAATTGTAAAATCATAAGTAGCCCCTCGAGCAAAAACATATATCAGAACCTGCCCCTCGGGCATGCCTCGCATTCACTCATAATCAGCCCCCCGGTCATACCTCACATTCACTCATAATCAGCCCCTCGAGCATACTTCACAGTCACTCATGCCTCCCAATCACTCATCATTCGTCACTCGTCACTCGGCACTCGCCACTCAAACTCAGTAGGTACTTGTGCTCACTGGGGGTGTGTACAGACTCCGGAGGGGTTCCTTCAGCCCAAACGCTAATATCAAGCCACCTTGTGGTGTATCATATCCTCACAATCAGACCCTCGGCCTCACTCAGTCAGAACCTTTCAAAAGCCCCTCGGGTGTATCAGTAATATGGGGTACTCGACCCAAAACATCATTTTATATCTCAAAGTAGTATAAACAAGGCTGAGTTTCGAAATCAGTTAAACATAACATGACTGAGTGTAAATCATAAATCAACATTGAGGAAATAGCAGTAAAAGTCACCAAGGGGTCTAAACAAGTTGGCACAAGGCCCCAAACATGGCTTATTAGCCCAAATATATCCATAGTTTTAGAACACAATTTAACATATGATTTAGGGTAAAAATACGCAACTCAATAGTTGCCGCGGAGAGGACCAAGTCCAATCCAAAAATAAGTATACGCCATATACTCGTCATCCGACATGGGCGTCATTCTAAAAACAGTGAGAAATACGAAGTCCGGGGTTTCATACCCTCAGAACAAGATTAATATCCATTACTTACCTTTACCGGGCCACAATACTAATCCGTGATGCTCTTGCCCCTCAAATCGGCTCTTGATTTCTCCGAATCTAACAAAAACAAGATTAACATCATCAATATACGCTAAAGGAACAAAACCCAATCGAAAACTATCAATGTAGACACAATTCTCGAAATTCGGCCAAACCCAAGCCCCGGGCCCACGTCTCGGAATCCGATAAAAATTACATCACAAGAACCCTTATCCTCCCACGAGTCCGTACATACCAAGAACGTCAAATTCGGACCACAATTGCCCACTCAAATTACCAAAAGAAATTTCCAAATCTTTCCACCCATTTTTCCCAAATTCTCTACCTAATTCCTCAAATTGCATGGTGAAAATAAAGACAAATTCATGAAATTAAACCAAAAATGATTGAAGAGCACTTACCACAACAATCCCACTGAAAATCTCGTCCAAAAGATCCTTCCCCCGAGCTCTCAAATGGAAAAATGAGTTATGACCAAGAACCCCCGAAATCAGAACTTAAACTGCCTGCCTAGACTTTTACTTTGTGCGATCGCGGAAAAAGGCACGCGATCGCGAAGAACAAAATGCTTCCCAACCAAACTAACTCTATACGATTGCAGAAACACCTATGCGATTGCAGAAGACAACTCCTCAAAGCAATGCGATCACGACCAGCTCTATGTAATCGCATAGAGCAACTCCATCACCTCATTGCCACACGCGCCCACACAGTGCGATTGCAACAAGCCTCACGCAACCGCACTGTTCTGCCTCCTCCCACTACGCGATCACGGACCATACATTGCGATCGCATAACACAATTTCTGCTGCCTCACTAACCAACCTATGTGATCACAGCCTCACCATTGAGATCGCATACAAGGAAACCAGATCAAGAAAATACAACAGCAAAAGCAGTCCTTTTAAGGCCAAACACACTCCATTAACCACCCGAGGCCCCCAGGACCTCAAACAAACCTACCAACACACCCCATAACATCATTCAAACTTATTCGAGCCTTCGAAACACCAAAAACAACACAAAAACAACAAAATTACATCAAATTCAAGCCTATGAACTTTGAAACTTCTAAATTTCACCAATGATGCCGAAACCAACCAAAACACATCCGATTGACCTGAAAATTTGCACACATATCCAAAATGACATTACGAACCTATTCCAACTTCCAAAATTTTATTCCGACCCTGATAGCTTATTTTTCACTGCCGACCGGAAATCGCCAAAAACTAACTTTCGCTAATTCAAGCCTAATTCTACTCTGGACATCAAAACTTCATTCTGAACACACTCCTAAGTCCCAAATCATCTAACGAAGCTATCCGAGCCATAAAATACACATTCCGAGGTCGTTTACCAATAAGTCAACTCCCAGTTCACTTTTTCAACTATAAGCCAAGTTAAGAGACTAAGTGTCTCATTTCTCTCCAAAAATTGCTCCGAACCCTAGCCAACCAATGTAACATAACATAATGAATCTGAACCACATTTAATGAAGTAGAAATGGGGGAAACGGTGCTAAACTCTCGGAACGACCGGCCGGGTCGTTACATGTGCATATGTCTATGATTTCTGATCGAGGTACGCAGTTTACCTTGCACTTTTGGAGGGCAGTTCAGCGAGAATTGGGTACCCGAGTTGAGTTAAGAACAAAATTTCATCCTAAGACGGACGGGCAGTCCGGGCGTACTATTCAGATTCTAGAGGATATGCTCCGCGCCTGTGTTATTGACTTTGGAGGTTTTTGGGATCAATTCTTACCGTTAGTAGAGTTTGCCTACAAGAATAGTTATCAGTCGAGCATTCAGATGGCTCCTATGAGGCATTATATGGTAGACGGTGTAGATCTCCAGTTGGGTGGTTTGATCTAGGAGAGGCTCGGTTATTGGGTACAAACTTAGTTCAAGAGGCCTTAGATAAGGTCAACATTATACAAGATCGACTTTGTTCAACTCAGTCTAGGCAAAAGAGTTAAGCCGATCGTAAGGTTTGGGATGTGGCATTCATGGTCGGAGAGAAAGTATTACTTCGGGTATTGCCCATGAAGGGTGTCATGATATTTGGGAAGAAGGGAAAGTTGAGCCCTAGGTATATCAGACCATTTGAGATTCTTGATAGAGTGGTGGAGGTAGCTTATAGACTTGCGTTGCCTCCAGGGTTATCCTCAGTTCATCCGGTATTTCATGTATATATGCTCCATAAATATCATGGTGACCCATCCTACGTGTTAGATTTCAGCTCGGACAAAGATTTGACTTATGAGGAGGAGCCGGTAGCCATTCTAGACCGGCAGGTTCGTCTGTTGAGATCAAAGAGTTACCCTTCAGTTAGAGTGCAGTGGAGGGGTCAGACTATTGAGGCAGCTACTTGCGAGTCCAAGTCGGACATGCAGAGTAGATATCCCCACTTGTTTGCCAATTCAGGTAATTTTCTATGTCCATTCGAGGACGAATGTTTGTTTTAGAGGTGGAGATTCTAATGAACCAAAGGGTCATTTTATGAATGAAGACTCCATTCTTGGCTCATTAGCCTTAAAAAGACTAATTTTAATTACCTCTATTTGCATGCGCAGTCCGAGCGTGTAACCGGAAAGCTTTCATGTGAAAATATGAGAAATAATAATTTTTGAAATTTAAAATTTGGTTTTAGTTGACTTGGTTCAACATTTAAGTGAACGGACCCAAATCCATGTTCCGACGATCCTAAGAGGTCCGCAGGAAAATATGGGACTTGGGCGTATGTCCGAAATTGAATTCCGAGGTCCCTAGCTTTAAAAATCAATTTTTGAAGAAAATTGTTATGCTGGATTTTTTAAGGAAATAAATAAATGGATTAATATTTGAACTCATTAGTATCGGGCCTGTATTTTGGTTCCGGAGCCCGATATAGTTTTTTTATGATATTTAAGTCCTATCAATGAAATTTGGTAAGAATCAGAGTTGATTTGACATGATTCGGACGTCCGGTTGAGAAATAGTTAAATTGAAGTGTTCTTGAGAAAAATCATGAGTTTTGAGGTTAAATTCATAGTTTTAGATGTTATTTTTGTGATTTGATCGCATGAGCAAGTCTGTATGATGTTTTTATACTTGCTTGTATGTTTGGTTTAGAGCTCCGAGGGCTCGGGTGAGTTTTGGACAGGCTACGGGATGTTTTGGACTAGTTAAAGTTGTTGTTTTTGTTGTTTCTGGTGCACAATCGAGTTGTGATTCGCGTTCACGTTGCTTCACTTGCAAACGCGTAGAGTATAGGTGCACTAGGGTATTTTTTTTCTTTGTGAACGCGGTTCTCAGGACGCGAACGCGGAGCTCAAGACGCGAACGCGAAGCACTGGTGGGTAAAAGCTTCGCGAACGTGTTCTAGCCCATGCGAACGCGCTGTGTAAATGGGCCTGGGGAAGGAGGAGCCGATTACTCTATGAGAACGCGAAGGCCACTGGTCGTAAACGCGAAGGCCACTGGGCTTAGCCCTATTTAAACGCGGCCCATTCTACGCGAACGCGAAGGCCAAAGGGCCTGACTCATCGCGAACGCGACAAGCCCATTGTGAACCCGATGAAGGCCTGCTTAGTCATATAAAACAACTTTTAAAAATCGTACAGAACCTATTTTCGAACCACAAAGACCTAGAGGCAATTTTCTTCACACAAATTCATCCCCAAAGTGTTGGTAAACAATTCTAAACTTGCCTCTTTCGATTTACCGATGTTTTTCATCACTTTTCATTCAAAAATAGAGAATTTTCATGGTAGAAATCGAGGGTTTGAGTAGAATTAGGGAATTTTTTAAAAATTAAATTTTGAGATTGAATTGGGGTCGGATTTCGAAACTAATTGCATACTCGGGTTCGGGAGTGAATGCGTACACGTAATTTGATCTGAACCCCAAGTTTAGACCAAGCGAGCCCGGGGCCGGGTTTTAACTTTTTTGAGAAAACTTAGGAAAACAATGATTTTTTGGTAAAGTTAGTTCCTTTAGCATAAATTAATGATATTAAACTACTGATGATTAGATTCGAGCGGGTTAGAGGTAAATTTGAAAGGAAAAGCGATAATTGAGCCGTGAGTGGCCTGCGAATTTGAGGTAAGTGCTTGGTTTAACCTTGACTTGTGGGAATAGGAATCCCCACTTAAATACTATGTGAATTTTCATGTGTGTGGTGTATAGGTGAGGCGACGAGTATCTATACACTACTAAAATTATTGTTGAACATGGTCCTTTCCTTGTTTCCAATTTTTTTGATTCCTGGCTTAAACTGTTTTATGATCATTGATACCTCCATGTCTAATTGTTTTCATCGACTTGTTGTCAAGTATTGTTCCCAGTATTTTGGAAGAGTTGATTGTTCCCTTGGTTCATGGTGATACATAAAGCTTTAATTGGAACGGTTGGTTTCATTGTGAAATGATAATTGATGAAGTTCATGAGTTATACAGCTATCTGTTTAAAATTGTTGAGACGAGAATATTGTGAAAGGTTTTGACCTGAATTGTGGAAATTTTATAAATAAAGTGATGTGATAGTCTGGTAGGAGCGAGCTGCATGCCGCAACAAGGAGTGATAAGGGTGGACAGGTGGGATCGGGTTGCACGCCGCAACAGGAGAAATAAGGGTGATATATATAGGGAGGAGCAATATGGGTGGACAGGTGGGATCGGGTTGCACGCCGCAACAGGAGAAATAAGGGTGATATATATAGGGAGGAGCAATATGGGTGGACAGGTGGGAGCGGGTTACGCGCCACAACAGGGAGCGATAAGGGAGAATATTTATGTTTTACTAATTTTTAAAAATAAGGATTTGGAAAACTCCGATTTATTAAAAAGGTTTTCATACTCTGATTTTTACTGTGATTTAAATTGAAACTTGGAAATTTTGAGGAGTTGATTATAGCTGATATCTGAAAAGAGTTATCCGAATTGCTTTTTTTTTTATTTTTATTATTGCAAGTTACTGGTTATTTAGTTTATTAATACTATTTCCTTCTTGCTTTATTATATATTGTTCACAGGTTATATTGTTAATGCCCCGCCGTAGCCTCGTCACTACTTCGTCGAGGTTAGTCTCGGCACTTACTCAGTACATGGGGTTGGTTGTATTGATACTACACTCTGCACTCTTTTGTGCAGATCCAGGTACCGGTCAGAGTTAGGAGATTTTAGTAGCCGTCATCATTACTCGGAAACACGAGGTAGATCTGCTGGCATCCGCAGATTCCTGGAGTCTTCTCTTAATTTTATAGACACTATTTTATTACATTCAAAAACAAATATAATTCTTTCAGCCCATTATTTGTAGTACTCTTTAGTAGTTCGTGAATTTTGACACCAGACCCTGGGTAGTTATATAGTTGTTTTTAGTTCGTGGTTCGTTTCATCATATCGAATATTATTCCTGATTACAATTATTGGAAATTATTAAATTTAGTTTAATTCAAATTGTCTCATTGTGTTTAAGTAAATATTCAAAGAAAAATGGCTAATCAAGTTCTAACATTGGCTTGCCTAGCAAGTGTGGTGTTAGGCGCCATCACGATCCCGTGGGTTGGGAATTTGGGTTGTGACATGCTCAAATCTTTTGGAATATTAAATGTGCTATGTTTTCATCTCCCCACCAACATTATCTCATGTTATTTATGCTAACTAGTTCTAGATTTAGAGATATTATCACTAATTAGATTTAACCCTTTGTTACACAAGATTTAATAGTTTAACTAAAAGTATATATTATATTTTGGTCAAACAAGATTTAGATTTTAGCAGAACCTCCTTAATTACAAGTTGAGTTGCAATGGAAATGAATAATAACACTTTAAATGATAAAGTAGTATATTTCACTGCTTTTTCAAAATTATTTGAAAATGATACTGCTATGATTACGGCTAAGAATTTAAATACTATGCTCACGCAAAATAATTATACTAATATATATGTTAGTATTTTGGGTGAACAAATTGCATCATTACATGAAAGATTGGACAAGCTAATAGCTGAAGTCTATAAAGTTCCTCACAAGGATACAAAAGGCAAAGAACAATTGCTACGACAAGTATTCAACCACCACCTGAGGTCAAAGACTTTAAATTAAAAAGTCTATAAGACCTTGAAGAACTTCTCAACAAGAAGTTTAGTGAATTTAAAGTTAATCCTTTAAATTTAGAGCATATAGTCTGATGGAAGGTCTCGGATGAGATTAATAAAATCTCTGAAAAATATGCTCGAAAACCAGTCCAAAGGATGTTCTATTATCCAAGACCAACTCCACAAGATGTTCTCTTGGAAGAACTTGATGGAATTACCATCAAGATTATAGTGGAACAAACATCTATCAATGGAATGTAGATGGCCTACAGATAGACAAATTTATACTACAATACATAGAATGCTTATGTACAGTACATCTGTAAAGTAAATAAGAATACGAAAAAAGCTATTGCGAAAATGATAATAGCTGGTTTTACTGGTCAACTAAAAGGATGGATGAGACAATTATCTCACAAATGACCAGAGATATCTTATTATGAGTGCTGTCAAAACAGAAGATGGAAAAGATGTACAAAATACTGTCTATTCTTTATTTATGAATATTATAGAGCATTTTTCTGGAAGATGGTCCGATAATAGTGAGACCATAAGAACTATGCTTCAAAATCTTAGATGTAAAATCTTAACATCGTTTAGATGGTATAAAGATATTTTTTATCCAGGGTAATGGAATTACTGGAGTGTAATAGCACTCATTGGAAGTCCAAATTTATTGATGGACTCCCTTAACTTTTATCTGAAAGGGTTAGAAACACCCTTAGAGGAATAGCAATGAGCATTGGTTATAATACTTATTCATATGGAAAATTATTTAGTGTATGCACCCTAGAAGGCGTAGCTTTATGTAATGAGATTAAGCTAAATCAGCAGATTAAGAGACATCGTCTCAATGAGAGACAACAATTAGGGGAATTTTGCAAACAATTTTCTATTGATATTCTTGCTAATAAGAAAAGATCTCATAAGAAAAATGATTTTCATAAAAATAAAAAGGGATCTTCTCAAAAAAGATTTGATAAAACAAAAGGAAGAAAAGATTCTTATAAAGCTAAAAAAGGTTTTATAAAAGCAAAAAATCCACAGGCTTGTTATAAGTATGGTAGAGTAGGCCATTATGCTAAAGATTGTAAATTCAAGGATAAAATCAAAGCTCTTAACTTAGATGATAATATCAAGGATTCTCTTTTCAAAATTCTTTTAAATTCCTCTCCAGAAATTTCTGATAATAATGATAAAGATGAATCATCAACCGATGAAGACTTATGAGTACTTCAAGAAGAGAATTATATTTCATCTTTTGAAGATGAGAAAGGACCATGTGATAAAAGACAATGCTCAAAACAGTGTTGTAGCACTGACAATGATCTTTATAATCTTTATTCCCAGTTTAAAGACTTGGATATTAACGTCCTGACCAATGACATTGTTCTGGAATTGTTAAAGGTTATTAAGGACCCTGAATTAAGATCCCAGATCATTGACAAGGTACCTACAAGCCCAGAAATAGTAGGTACAGAGATGGAAGAAATTCCACAACAAAAGGGACCATATACCATGTCCGTTATTAATAGAATGATTAAAGAAAAATCCCAACCTAATAAGATAACTACTGTTCAAGATTTGAGTATTGAGATTAATAATCTCAAGAAAGAAGTCTCAGATTTAAAGGCTTCTAATATAGGTTTGGATGAAAGAATTTTTAATTTAGAAAATTCTGACACTGATATTAAAAGGGAATTCAATACTAATATTACTGAAAAAGATATTGGTATAGGTACATCTGAAGGCAAAGCTATTAGTAAATTACTAGGAGCTATTGATTATGCAGATGGTGAATTTTTGCAAAAACTTCAGTATTTTACTACTCAAAAGTTTTTAATTAAAATAACTCTTTCAATTGATTATAATTTTAAAAGAGAATTTACTGCTTTATTTTATAGCGAAGCAGATTTGAACTGTATAAAAGAAGGAGTAATACCTTCCGGATATTTTTATACAACCACACATCGATTAAAAAATGCTAGTAGCGGTCAAATGGATATTTCATATAAATTACCTAGGGCTTATATTTGCCAACATGATGTCTGTATACCAGAAAGTTTTATTTTGATAAAAGACATAGCTCGAGATGTAATATTAGGTGTCCCATTTTTTCATAAAATAATTCCCTTTCACAAATTAGGATACACAAAGTTTTACTAGAACCTACAATGGAAAAGAAATTACTTTTGAGTTTATCACTCAACCAATTCAAAGACATTTGAATGAGATTATTTCTAGCAATATTTCTGCAAAGGTTAAATAAATTAATTTTTTGAAAAATGAAATTTTTTCTCTCACAATTAGCTAAGATTTAAAAAATCCTAAACTTTTAGAAAAAATTAGTCTTCTTAAAAATCAATTTTCGATGAAAATTTGTGCGGGCCATCCTAACACATTCTGGAGTAGAAAGAAGCATATAATAAATCTTCCTTATGAAGAAGACTTTTCTGAGGATAATCTCCCTACTAAGACTCAACCCTATCAAATGAACTCTAAATATTTAGAGTTCTGCAAGAAAGAAATTGATTCCTTGCAACAAAAGGGTTTAATAAGACCCTCCAAGTCCAAATGGCCTTGTACAACTTTTTATGTTAATAAACATGCTGAACAGGAACGATGAGTTACTAAATTAGTGATTAATTATAAACCTCTTAATAAAGTTCTGAAATTGTCACGACCCAAAATTCACCAATCGTGATGGCATCTAACCCAACCCGCTAGGTAAGTCAATTAACGATTATCCAATTCCATTTAACCTAATAAAAATAATTAAACATCATAATTATATAAATCTTATACATTTTCCAAGGACTGGTAGTACAAATCATGAGCTTCTAAGAATAGAGTTCACAAAGTGGAAATGACATAAATACATAGTCTGTTTGAAAGGTACATAAACAACACAATTTAATCTAAGGTTACCCCGAACAACAGAGGCAGCTACAACATGGACGCGGGTACATCTTCAAATCCAGTAATCCTCGAACACAGCAACAACTGCAGCCAACATCTGTACGCAATGTGCAGAAGTGTAGTATTAGTACAACCGACACCATGTACTTAGTAAGTAACAAACCTAACCTTAGGTTGAAAGCTGTGACGAGCTGGAACATAGGTTGGGTCCAACATCAATAACCGATAGTAGTTCATAACAACGTAAAGCATATAAATAAAGAAAAAGCTCAAAAATAAGGTGCTCAGCCTTTTCACAGTTTTTCGAAGATAGTTCTGCTTTTCAAGAATATCAGTGAAAACCCAAATCCTTTATCGAAATTATCGAAAAATTATGATATAGTTTGAAAACTGAAATTTTTCCTGGAAAATCCTTTCCACAATAAATAAAATGTTTCATTTCCTTTCCAAATAACAAATGTGAAATACCTCTCTATAACCGCATATCGATGTGTGTAAAAAGGTCATGAATGACATAATACCGTACAACATGAGGAAATGCGCCTCTATGCATGTATGCCATATATGCATGCCAATGCCATGTATCCCAGAGATGAATTATGTACTCGCACTCTTCACTCATCATACTCAACCACTCGGTACTGTAAATGGCCCATACGGCCCAGGGAAATCCATCCCGGAACACATACAACACTGTCTAGGAGTCACCAAGTATTGAGGAAAAAGAAAAATCCGTCCCTGAGGAGAAATCCATCTCCAGGTATCAAGTACTTCGGACAAATCCATGCCCAGGGAAGTCCATCCCTCAAATATATATAAGTGCTCAACCACTCAGTACCGTATATGGCCCATGCGGCCTAGGGAAATTCATCCTGAAACATACTCAATAATGACTATACGCCACTCGGTGCCGAGGAAAAAGGGAAACCCATCCTTGTGGAGAAATCCATCTCCATATATCAATACTTCGGACAAATCCATGTCCAGGGAAATCCATCCTCAATAATGTCATCCGTGCTCACTGGGGGTGTGTTACAGACTCTGGAGGGGCTCCTACAGCCCAAGCACTATCAAAATCATCAATATAACCGATGCGGCGTGCAACCCGATCCCATAACTGTCACTCATAATCGGGCTCTCAGCGTCACTCAGTCATCAATCTCTCCAGTCTTACCCACGGGCTCACAGTGTCATGAAAACTGACCCGGAACAATGATATGATGTATCAACAAGTGACAACTGAGACTAAGATATGATATGAATGCATGAATGTGATTGAGTACGATATATCAATGAAATCAATGAGATGACAACAATAACGACCACTATGGTTACAAACAATATCAGCATAAAGCCTAAACATGATATTTAGCATGATTGAAAACTCAGTTTCTTTATCACATGGTGAAAACACAAATACCAACAAAATAGGGCCACAATACAGTGCCATGGGAACAACAGAGTTCCAATTCACAGGGTGCACGCCCACATGCCCGTCACCTAGCATGTGCGTCACCTCAACACCAATCACACAACACGAAATGAGGGGTTTCATACCCTCATCACTAAGTTTAAAAGAGTTACTTACCTCGAATGAGCCAATACCAATGTCGAGCAAGCCAAGCAATGCTCCAAAGATGCCATCACGCGCGTTCCGACCTTCGAACGACTCGAAACTGACCAAAAATAACTCAAATACATCAAACAAGGCTAAAGGAACCAATCCATATGGTGAAAATTTCTTCAAGAGTCACCTCAATCCGAGCTCCATAGCTCCAAAAATGCAAAAATGGTCGTAACCCTCAAAATAGAGTACTTTATAACCACTGAGCAACTTAATGCATAGCGATCGCGGAAGTACCATCACGATCGCGAAGAAGAAAACCAATGCTCCTAAATAATGCCCAATGCGATCGCATAAGTCCTATTGCGATCGCGTTATACATAGCCGAATGAACTACGCGTTCGCGGAACGAACCTCGTGAACGCGAAGAGATAACCAACACGGCCTCAGCTCATACCTAAACACAATGCGAACGTGTTCTCCATATCGTGAACGCGATGCTTAACTGCCACCACATATGCGAACGCGGACCATCACTTGCGAATGCGAAGAAGAAGAATTAGACTGCTTCACTTTTCCCTTACGCGATCGCACCACTAAGTCCGCGATCGCGATGAAGAAATGCGACACCAGATATCAGCAGAACACAACTGTGAAAATGAAGAAGAAATTATCCGAAATCAATCTAAAACACGCCCGAGCCTCTCGAGACCACGTCTAAACATACCAACAAGTCAGATAACATAATATAGACTTACTCGAGGCCTCAAAACACACATAACAACATCGAAACGACGAATCACACCTCAATTCGAAATCATTGAACTTTGAAACTTCAAACTTCCACAACCGATGCCGAATCCTATCAAATCCCATTCGATTGACCTCAAATTTCGCACACAAGTCACATTTGACATTGTGATTCTGCTCTAACTTACGGAATCGAAATCTGACATCGATACCAAAAAGTTCACTCCCGGTCAAACTTTCCAAAATTCCAACTTCTGCCATTTCAAGCCAAATTTTACCACGGACCTCCAAATCACAATCCGGACGCTCTCCTAAGTTCAAAATCACCCAACGGAGCTAATGGAACCATCAAAAATCGAATTCGAGGACAAATACTAAAAATTCAAAACTTGGTCAAACCTTTCAAATTAAAGCTTCATCAACGAAATCATTCTTTCAAACCGATCCCGAATAACCTGAAACCCAAAATCAATGATTCACATGAGTCATAATACATCATACGTATCTACTCATGCCCTCAAATAACCGAGGAAAATATAAATGCTCAAAACGGCTGGTAGAGTCATTATAGAAATGGATTAGATATCCTATTCTTAATAAAAAGGATTTACATGATAGATTATATGGTGTCATAATATTTTCAAAATTTGATTTAAAATCAGGTTATTGGCAAATTCAGATATCTGAAAGTGACAGATATAAAACGGCTTTTAATATTTCAATGTGTCAATATGAATGGAATGTTATGCCCTTCGGTTTAAAAAATACCCTGTCTGAATTTCAGAAAATTATGAATGATATTTTTCTTCCCTATACCGACTTTATAATAGTTTATATTGATGATATTTTAGTATTTTCAAAAAATATTGAAATGCATTTCAAACATTTAGATTTATTCAGAAAAATCATTACTCAAAATGGTTTAGTAATATCCAAACCAAAAATGTTTATTTTACAAAATAATATTAGATTTCTTGGTCGTAATATAGAAAACGGAAGAATAATTCCTATTAATAGAAGTATAGAATTTTCTTCTAAATTCCCTGACATAATCACTGATAAAACTCAGCTTCAAAGATTTTTAGGAAGTTTGAATTATATCTCTCCTTTTATAAAGGATTTAGCAAAAGATATTGCTCTTCTTTATGATAGGTTAAAGAAGAATCCTAAAGCATGGACTAATAGTCATACGGAATCAGTCAAAAGAATTAAACAGAAGGTTAATAATCTTACGTGTTTAACTCTTGCTAACCCAATCTGGACAAAGGTTGTAGAGACTGATGCCTCAAGCATTGGGCATGGAGGAATACTTAAACAGTGTTCTCCAATAGATAAACAAGAATATCTTGTTCAATTCTATTCAGGAAAATTAAATAATTCCCAAAAGAATTATGCTACTGTAACTAAGGAAATCCTTGCTATAGTAAAATGTATTATCAAATTTCAGACTGATTTATATAATCAGAAGTTTTTAATAAAAAATGGTTGTCAAGCAGCAAGAGTCATCTTTTATAAAGATTTTAAGCATCATATATCCAAAAAGATGTTTGCGAGGTGGCAAGCATTATTAACTCCATTTAATTTCGAGATAGTATACAAAAAAGGGTCAGATAATATTTTCCCTGATTTTATTACCAGAGAATATTTGAACTCGTAGTTCTTTATTTATCTCTTACAGATTGTGAGGCCAGAATACAGACCTCCTCGAGGTAAAGGAAGAGGAAGGACATCTTCCAATGGCAAAGGAAATAATATTCTTGCCCAAATGGGTAACCAACAATTGATAGCTGCTAATATAGTAGGTACTTCAGGTGTGAATACAGAACACCTATTATATAAAGACTATGAATTTTATGAAATACAGAAAGGAAGAGAGTACATCAAATGCACCAACATATTCCTCAGTAATAACAGAGGAAAGCCATCAAAACATCGAGGTTTATAACCGAAAGAAAAAGAAAGAATTAATAATTCTTTTAGAACAAACCGACCTTAAATGGAAGGATAATCCATGGAAGCTAATGACTCGATATTTCGATACAGTGTCATATGCTACCCTTGCATATAAATACAAAATACATTGTGAGATAATACTCTCAACTACAGGATCAGCTGAAATTCAGCATTTTTATCCTGCGAATACCAAGAAAAAATATATTTTTTCTAAAATCATTATCAAAAGGGTATTAGCCTCATATGAATGGGGACTTAGTACCTTAAAGGATAGAGAATACACCCATCCTGACCAAAAAGTCGCAGTTAAATTTAACTACTGGGACTATGTAGAAAGTTTAATAAAACTTTTCTCTATGAAAATCTTAATAGGAAATATTCATAGTTTATCAAATTATGTTCTAATATGTTCAGTCAACAAATTCCAAATATTCCATCACTAGAAATACTTCCTCAAGTATTTAAGAGTTTATATACTCAATGGGTTGATATATCTCCTAAAATTATTGCTTTATAAAAAGATAATATCTTTATGAAATTATGGTGGCATAACAACAAAGTACTTTTTTTAATAGAATTTTCAATTCCTTGGATAATGAAATGGGACGTAGAAGTTGGTTATACCGAAGAAGGGATTCCATGTCTTTACAGAACTTATTAATAAATTTTGGAGTAAATTACTCCAATCAGACCAACAAGGAAAATTATTTGGAAAAGAATTAATCCAAGAAATTCAAACTAAAATTGAAAACTATACCAAGCAAGAGGTAGCAGATGTTGCAGTGGAAGAATTAAGTCCATTCCAACAAATTACTAGAAAACTTCAAATGAAGAAAGGAGCAATCTCCAAAAAAAAAAATTCTCGCATCATATTTTGAAGAGATAAAGAAAGATATAGCAAGAAATTTCGAAGTTGAAGTCAGTGACGATGTATCAATGACTTCCATCGAAAATACTTCTGACGAAGAAACCTGTATAGCAAGTGAAGCTCAAGGAAGCCAAAATATAAATGTCTGCCTTGATGAGATTACAGAATTCTTGATAAGAATGAACGAAAGTGCAGAAGAATCTTCTGCCGAAAAAGACAATAAAGGAAAAGCTAAGACATGAAGGACCCACAAGATACCCCACAAGATAAATTATTGGGGTAATAAAGCCAACTTTAATAAAGTAGCAGACCTCTCTATTATTGAAGGAAATCTACTTTAATAAGTCTTTTGTCCTTTTTTCTTTTAACTTTTTTACTTTAATATTTTTTTTTTTGTAGACTATATGTAATTATTTTATCGCTCATTATTAGCTTATTTGTTTCTTAGGTCGATCCATTATATCAGGATCGTTTTCATTTTTAGAAAGGCAGGCATTAGTGAACGTCCTCCCTTCTCTCTAACATCTCTCTAGCCTCTTATAAAAGAATCCCTTTGTAAACTTTTATATTGGAAATAAAAATTCAGAAAAGGTCATTTGACCACAAACCCGACGGTCTCAGGTATTTATCGTTTTGTTATTTTATACTTTTGCTGTTATTTAGCCTAAATGATAGACTAAAAATCTGAGTGTTAAACTTAGCCATCATAGGCTATTTATGAGCAGGTTTTGTTATTGAGTGTTGTTGTATCACCCCGATGAGGCTAAAGGTTGGAACTGCATAACCCAGGCAGTTTATATTATTAACAGTAAACTCTGGTTATCGCAGCATAATCGGTGGTCCTCGATTGACCCAATTAGCTGATGATGGCGTTGAGGGGTTTGTGTGGAGGACCGTGGTCTAGGATCTACTGTTGAGAATGTGACTAGTCAAAACTGGTGTTTTCGTAATTTATTTTCTGAAGCCCATTGGAAGCGATCCGAAACACATTTGGTACAAATGAAGAATAACACTGTAGTTTTTGCGTAATTACACGCTTCGAATCCTTTTTATTTCTTCTTCTTTTTTTCCTTCTTCCTTTTTTCTTTTAGTAAACTCAACAAAGTAACAGGGAATATATCTACGTTTATCCGTGCAATATACATTACCAGTAGCAACTCTTTTAATAAATGTAATAATATAATGCACAGTGAGTCTCTTTTCACAACTATTTGTCCCAGTTCTTAGTCTTAAACTAAGCACATTTGAAAAATTGCTCTCGTTCTCGCACAGCTTTCTTACGATTTTGCTATGCCAAGTTAGTCTAAAATATTATAATTAATATCGCTAAGGGAATGCTTGATTGTTACGATCCAAAATCCCGCTCGATCGTGATAGCACCTAACCCAACTTGTTAGGTAAGTCCAACTGTATTAGTCACTATTATGATAAGAAACCAATAGAGATAATGAATAAAAAATCCAAAAGAGCGTAATACAACTATCCCAAGGATTGGTAGTACAAATCATGAGCCACTATGAATAAGAGTACAACTTCAGTTTGAGGAAAAATATATCATCGGTTTGAAATTTATATAAACAGAGTTATAACTTCTAACCTACCACGAACAAATGGTAGCTTGTATCAGGAGTGCTGGTACGTCTTCAATGCTAGGCCCTCGAACTCCGCATCCGCTCGTCTCAAATATATGCACGCAAGGTGTAATAATGTAATATGAGTACAACGACCTCATGTACTCAGTAAGTATCTTGACTAACCTCGGTAAAGTAGTAACGAGGTTTTTAAATCAAAAGTTACTCACTAATATAAAATGTTCAGTTAAATTCACAGTAAAAACAACACTAGAAATAACAAAGTAAATTGCAAGAGCAAATATGAGAAGTAGCAAATGATTAACTAAAAAAATAACGATCACTTTTCCTCAATATCACAACCAATCTCCTTCTAACAGTTCAAGCATGAGAGTACAACACAAATCACTAAAACAATATAGTAACCCATGAATCTTTATAATATGAGGGATGTGTTCAAGATATCGAATAAATTGGCACGAAAGTATCCTTCGTGTATTTACCTCATCTTCATCAAATATATGCATGCATGTTAAATCAATTGGCAAGACGACACCCTTCGTGCATTTATCTCATCCTCACCAAGCACATGTATAACATTACCAACCAGGTAGAAGGAATAACAACAACAATAACAACGAAGTAGAAGGTACACAGACAATAATGATAATAAGGCAGAAGCATATGGATAATGATAATAGACAAAGTAGGAGGCTCATAAGTAACGATGAAAAATAAGATAGGAGAACATAGATTTCAAGGACGAACAAGGTAGAAGGTTTGGATAAAACAACGACTAACGGGTGGAGACATAGAAGTAAATATAACAAACAAGAAATAAAGGATAAATTAGAAGAAAAAAACAGTTAAAAGGCATGGATAAAATGATAACGAATAAATTAGAAGGCAAAGACGTGACAACAACAAGAAATATAAAAAGCATGGGTGCGACAAATAACAACTCAGGAATAAGTCACAAATGTATACACAAAAGAAAGATGCTACCAAATAATGCATTTCTCTCGTCCTCGTCTGCACGGAAACATACTTCGAGCCATGAACTCTCATTCCTCACATTTATAATATAAAAATAATTATACGGCATCACCCTTCGTGCTTTTACTCTTTCCCTAGCATGATAATGTAAAAATAATGGCACGACATCACCCTTCGTGATTTACACTCTTCCTTGCATGATAATATAAATACAATGTACGACATCATCCTTCGTGCTTTACACTCTTTCTCGCCAAGCATATATATATCAACAACAAGCAAGGTAGGAAGCATGGATATCATCAATGTAGAAAATATTGGGTCCACCCATAAGGGGTGGACTAAGGCCCAATAGAGTTTTTAGTTAACCCTAAATATTCCCTATACAAGTACACTTAGTGTGTACATTAAATATACGCTAAGCAGTATTTTTTTCTACGCTCTTTCTTCCTCTCTCAACTGAACTAGGTTTAGACTGTGGAATTGGAGGTTGATCCAACACACCGTGACAACCACCGCCGACCAGTAATTCCAGCAGCGGTTCATCCATTTTCGCTTCCGCTTCACGAAGAACAAGTAAGTTCTCGGTTTACGTTTTACACGCTATCTATTGTGTTTAGATTAACGTGTTCCTTCATTGATATCAGAGCCATAGGCTGGTTTTCTGGTCCAGATACATATATAGAATAGTTCTAAATTTCTGTGTTAATCTAGATCTTTGTGATATGTAATTTTTTTTTGTACATTTGTTGTGCAACCAAGATTGCTAGAACAATTTTTCACACTGATTTGGAATCAAGTTTTGAATCAGTTTATTTCTAATATTGTTCTTGATAGATATATATTAATTTTTAACGAAATTAATTTTTGAAATCAGACCAATTGGGACTACCCGAACGCCGCGCCACTATCAAACCAATGCTGGTTTATGTTGAAAGCCATCACGCATGGAGCTTTGTGCTCTGCAAACAAAAAGGAATGGAGCTTTGTGCTCCATAATAACCGGTGACGGCTAAAACATGGCAAACATGAAGAAGAGAAAATGGTTTTCTCTTTTTTTTTTCTAAGACCCTATAGAATTTTTTTTAATTAAAAACTTTCTCTGCTCCTAAATTTAAAGGGGCTGGCGGGTGCAATGAGAAAGAGGAAAGGAGAAACTAACTTTTTTTCTCTTTAATTGGAGCTTGCTGCTTCATGTCTCCGACGGCTGATGCTAACAGATGAGGGTTTCGTCCTTTTCCTCTAATCTAACACTAATAAAAAAAAAGGTTTTTATTAAAATTCATTTAGTAGAGAGACTAATGGGCTTCTGTCTATGATGGGTATGAATTGAGGTGTCTTTTGCATCCGTACTCGATTTTTGTGCCACGTTTTAACTTATACCCGTTTTGTAAAAAAATTACATCCGTACCCGCTTTTGCGCATAACTTCAGCATGCGGGGCTGAAGTAACAAAGGCAATCACGCAAAACTTCAGCATTCTAGTAGACGAGTCTGAAGTAGTTTGCGCACTTCAGCTCTAGAGCTGAAGTTGTTGTCTTGTAACTGGGCAACTTCAGCTCTAGAGCTGAAGTTTTTGTCTTTGTAACTGGGGAATTTCAGCATACGGGGCTGAAGTTCTCCAGTTATAAAGACAAAAATTTCAGCATACGGGGCTGAAATTTTATCTTTGTAACTGGGGAACTTCAGCATACGGGGCTGAAGTTCCCCAGTATAAAGACAAAAACTTCAGCATACTGGGCTGAAGTTCCCCAGTTTACAAAGACAAAACTTCAGCTCTAGAGCTGAAGTTTTGTCTTTGTAATTGTCTTTATAACTTGGGAACTTCAGGTTCGTAACTAGAAAACTTTGTCTTTGTAACTGGGGAACTTCCATATGCTGAAGTTTTGTCTTTATAACTGGCGAATTTCAGCTTAACTGGTGAAATTCAGCTCAACGAGGGAAAGGGAGCTGAAGTTATTTAAAAAGTGGATACAAGTTAAAAATTTTTAAAAAAGTGGGTATAAGTTAAATGGGGGCGACAAAATAGGGTGCCCCGCTCAATTTTTACATGAATTGAGCTTCTTTTTAATCCTAGCAGAATATAACTTATTGGACTAAAGCCCATCTCAATATGACTGGAAAAGAGGTTTGGCTTCTCTTAAAGTTGGCAGACATGAACTTTGGGCTAAGGGCCCATTGTACCAGTCTCTTTAATTTTTTATATGGGTTAATAGAAAGATTTTTGTAAATAAATTCTATATTTTTACAAAATTAATTTAGGTTCTGTTACTTATTTATTAAATTCCAGATTATATAAATCGGTCATATGGACCAAATTTCAGAATATAAATTTAGTACTTATATTCTTTTATGAAAACTATAATTGTATTATTATCCCAATTGCTTGAAATGTTAATTTGTTTGTTAATTTGTTTAACATGCTTTAAAATGTTAATTTGTTTAACATTATATTTATTTGTTAATTTGTTTAACATGCTTGGAATGTTAATTATTTTTAACATTACTTTTGTTAATTAGTCAAACACATGCTTTATGTTAAATTGTTGAGCATGATATAAAAATTAATTAGTTTAATATAAGAAATACTTGTTAATTTGTTTAACATGTTTAATATGTTAATTAGTTTAACATTAAAATAAATTTTGTGTGAATTTGAATAGCATGTAATAAATGTTAATTGGTTTGCAATTTTTTTTATTTACATGATAATATAAGTTATTTGTTAACTTATGATCCACATGGGATTGTAAAATCATGATTAGATAATTATGTTGTCTTAAACATGATTAATACGCTTAACTAGATAATTGCATAGGTTAATTTTCATGATATTTTAATTCTTGGACGATGATTGGGAACATAGTAAACTTTCGACTCCATAATTAATATATGTATTTATTAACTTAATCAATTAATGCTTAGTGTCATAATATGTATGTATGTAGAACATCGTACCTTGCGTTATTTTTTTCATGATCCTCATATTATTCTTTTTATTTTGTTAAAGAACAAAATGACTACTGCTTCGAAAAACATTGTTGTTGAGCTTAACAAAGAGTTGAAACTCAATGGTGACAACTATGAAACCTGGAGCTTGAAAGTCCAGTATGTTCTAGAGGAGCAAGAGGCTCTGGAGGCCATTAACAATGTCATGAATGAGCCTGAGGAAGGAAACACTGCTCAGCATAGGCGTGAGCGTGAAGCCTATGACAGTTGGAATAAAAAGAACTACATTGCTCGCATTACGTTGTTGAGCACCTTAGATGATGATATTCTAAGGGAGTTTAAGGATCACCAAAGAGCTATGGATCTTTGGAATGCTTTGAGGAAAAGGTTTGGTACCTGTTCCACTACAAAGTTGCGATCCTTAACGATCAAATTTGACTCATATAAGAAACGCCCAGAACATTCAATGAAAACACATCTGAGGCAAATGACAAATATGATCGGGGAGTTGAAAGATGCTGGTCATGTGTTGACTGATGAGCAACAAATCCAAGCTGTCATACGCTCTTTACCTAGTTCCTAGGATCATATGAAAATGCATTTGACCCATAATGAAAGAATCACAACTCTGGAAGATGTCCGGAGACACCTTGAGCTAGAGGAGGAACGTCTTGAGGCTGCAAAGCCAATAGCTCAGTTGCACATGGCAACAACCTCCAAAACCATCAGTGATTCAAAGAAAAGGAACTGGGGAAAGAAGAGAGGGCCACCTCAAGTTCAGCCTGCTAAAAGAGTAAAGACTGAAAAAGGCAAGAACAGACGTCCCAAAGGTGTGAAAGTTGCTAAAGTGAAATGCTATAATTGTGACAAGAAGGGTCACTATGCCAGAGATTGCTCTGAGCCTCCTAGAAAGGTATTTCACGATGCTCGAATTAGTGAACTTTGTGTTTCTAGTTCTGTTTTTCTAACTGAATCTAATCCTTTGCGGATTGTAGACTCAGGAGAAACGGACCACATAGCCTGGGAACGCAGTGCCTTTGTTGAATTTCGGCGAGTTCCACGTGGAGCAAAGTGGATATATGTAGGCAACAACAATAAAGTTGTTGTTGAAGGGATCAGTACATGCAAGTTAGCCCTGCGTGGTGGTCGAGACCTAATTCTATATGATGTTCTCTTTGCACCAATAATTCGCCGGAATGTTATTTCTGTTTCAGTCTTGCTTAAGCTAGGATTTGACTTGTTTTGTCATGGAAATTCTACCAAGTTAACTTTTGGTTCATCTGTATTTGGTTTAGGTCATGTGACCGAAGGTTTAATTATTATGGATTTAGATTATGATTCATTTAATAATAATGCTAGTTTTTCTATGTTTGTTTCTTCACATAAATATGATAGTGATGTAAACATATGGCATGCTAGACTTGGTCATATTGGCCAACAAAGAATGCAAAGGTTAGCAAAACAAGGTTTGCTTTCCAGCATTGAACATGTGGAATTGTCCACTTGTGAAAATTGTCTAGCTGGAAAATCTGCAAGAAAACCTTTTGGTCAGGCGACTAGAGCCGAATATCCATTGCAATTAGTCCATTCGGACATCTGTGGGCCTATGAATGTTAGGGCTAGGCATGGAGCAAATTATTTCATCACATTTATTGATGACTTTACCCGTTTCAGTTATGTCTATTTAATTTCCCACAAATCAGAAGCAATAAGTTGTTTCAAAATCTATATGAGCTTAGTGGAAAATCAATTAGACAAGAAGATAAAAGCTCTTCGAACTGATCGAGGTCGTGAATATTTATCAAATGAGTTTAATAGTTTATGTGATGAAAATGGAATAGTTCATCAGTTGACTATCCCAAATACTCTACAACAAAATGGTGTTGCGGAGAGAAGAAACAGAACGGTCCTAGAAATGGTTAGGTCAATGATGGCACAAGCTAACCTCCAAATTAGTTACTGGGGTGATGCGTTGCTTACTGCCGCCTTTTTACTTAACCGAGTGCCCACAAAATCAGTTACCACCACTCCATATGAGTTATAGACTAGAAGACAACCCGACCTAAGTGTATTAAGACCTTGGGGTTATGCTGCCTATACACATGAATCCTCTCACAGATATGGCAAATTGGGCCCGAGGGGAAAGAAAAGTATCTTTATAAGATACTCAGAAACCTCAAAGGGTTATGTGTTTATAGGTCAGCAAGACAGTGGGAGTGTAACTGAGTTTGAATCACGAGATGTCATATTCTTAGAGGATGAGTTCCCTAAGAAGGGAGAGGTAGGTCAAGACCTAACCTTATTTGAGATAATGGATCAAGAAGTACAAGGATCACTTCGTTCGAGTGGGAGAATTTTAGCAGATGATGAATTAGTTTCTCATCAAAGACCTCCTTCATCATCAGTTGCGAATGAAAGTAATCCTCCTACATTTAGTGGAAGTGACCAAATGGATCTTGTTCCAAGTGGGAGCGAGATGGTCACACATCTTGTTCCAAGTGGGAGCGGGATGAATGATCTTGATCCGAGTGGGAGAAACATTGATCCAAATGGGAACAATGATGAATCACAAATAAGACGTGGTTCTCGTAAAAAGATTTCCCGCCGACGATTTGATATTAAAGGTGGCGAACTATTTATGATGCTCCTACAGGAAGAAAATGAGCCTAAAAATGTAAAAGAGGCTCTCTCATGCCCTTCTAAGGATAAATGGACAAAAGAAATGGAAGATGAATTGGAGTCTATGAGAGTCAACAAAGTTTGGGAACTAGTTGACCTCCCTAAAGGATGCAAAGCAATTGGGAGCAAATGGGTTCTCAAAATTAAGCTCAAGGCTGATGGAACAGTTGAGAGATATAAGGCTCGACTGGTGGCGAAAGGGTATACACAACATAAAGGAATAGACTACGAAGAGACTTTCTCGCCTGCTGTACGATTTACCTCGGTTCGCCTGATTCTAGCTATTGTTGCAAACTTGGATCTTGAATTACATCAGATGGATGTAAAGACTGCCTTTCTCAATGGAGAACTAGATGAAGAAATCTATATGGAACAACCTGAGTGTTTCATTGAAAAGGGCCACGAACAAAAGGTTTGTAGACTTTTGAAGTCTATTTATGGCCTCAAACAATCTTCAAGGCAGTGGTATATACGCTTTCAAAATGTTCTTGTATCCAGTGGTTTTACCATGATGGATGAAGACCATTGCGTTTATACCAAGAAATCAAGAAACAAGCTTGTGATTTTAACATTGTATGTAGATGACATACTTATAGCTGGGAATTATAAGGAGTTTATAACTGAGATAAAGTCATGGTTATCATCCCAATTTGAGATGAAATACATGGGTGAAACTGCATATATTCTTGGAGTTAAGATTTCAAGAGATCGTCCAAAAAAACTATTGTATCTCTCACAAGAGAATTACAATAGAAAAGTTCTTGAACGATTTAATATGCAAAATAGTAGCTTAGTTGAAACTCCTATCAGTAAAGGCCATACCTTGGGAAGTCAAATGTGTCTTAAGACTCCTGAAGAGACAGAAAGAATGAGTCGAGTTCCTTATAGGAGCGCGGTCGGAAGTCTAATGTATGCTATGGTGTGCACTAGACCTGATATCTGTCAAGCAGTTGGCTTGGTAAGTAGATATCAAACCGACCCAGGTTTAGCACATTGGCAAGCAGTAAAGAGGATCATGAGATATCTGAAGGGAACTGTTGATTATGCCCTTTGTTATCAAGGCGGCAAGGATCTGCGATTAGTTGGATACAGTGATGCTGATCATGGAGGTGACCTAGATGAGAGGAAGTCTACCTCAGGATATGTTTTCTTACTCAGTGATGGCGTCATATCACGGAGTAGTAAGAAACAATCATGTGTACCACTGTCTACGATGGAAGCCGAATACGTGGCTCTCGCGTCAGCAGCTCAAGAAGCTGTTTGGTTGAAAAAGTTCTTGGATCACTTGTTGGATATCACTGAAAATACTGAACCAATATTAGTCTACTGGACAATGAGGCTGCAATATCCTCCACTAAGGACCCAAAGTTTCATTGTAAAACCAAACATATAGATATCAAGTATAACTATGCGAGAGACATGGTTAGGCGCAAGGTAGTGAATGTGAAGTATGTGTCTACAAAAGATATGTTAGAAGATCCATTAACCAAGCCTTTTTCTAGAGATGCATTTGTGAGACACACTAGGTTTCAAGGCTTGCGTAGACTCTGATATACTTTGTTTTGTTATTTATTTTCCCGTGTTCACAAATTGATGTTCTTTGATTATCAATAAAGTTGAGTTACATACATACATATTTTAATTGTTGAATGTTATGTACATTTCTTATTTTTTTTGATAAGTATGTCGGGTAGACAAGAGGTTGGCCTTCTCACACAGGCAACCGCCTCCT